>CALSBV010010309.1:10240175-10264869 GCA_943590825.1 Bovichtus diacanthus | reverse complement strand
ACACACACACACACACACACACACACACACACACACACACACACACACACACACACACACACACACACACACACACACACACACACACACACACACACACACACACACACACCAAAAATGATGCAAAAAATACCTCACTTCATATAAGTCATGTAAAATAAAGCCCAAATATATTTATGAAAACAAACATCATCAATAAACTAAGCATAATCGTCTTCTTTTTTTTTTTTTGCTGATGCTTTTATTTTAAGTGTACTTAATTTTGTCCATTTGCAATGTAGAGGTACAATTAAAATGTGTTCGGATAGTGGGGCACGGGCTAGATAATGCAAGTTAAAGTGTGAAGAATATTTAAAGACAAGTCCTAATGATGCGTTTCTAAGAATCAAATATTCTACAACCCCAGACAGTAAAATGTGAATTACATATGGCAGCAGAGGGCCTGTACTCTTTATTTCACAGTGCCCTGGTGGATATTAAGCTCTCTTTACACTTACAGTGCTGTCTTTTTTTTCTATATGCTAATGAGCATATCAAGCCACTGGGCTCCGATTTGTCTTTTCTTGTTAATTGGAATGAAAAACCCTGAGCTATTACGAACATCACTTTGTCAAGCGCCTGAACTGCCTGCAGTCAGAGGAAATATCCCTGAGCAAACTAGGATGACTGATGATTTAGGGAGGCACGTTAAAAAGTTATACATGTGCGTGTGTGTGTGTGTGTATACATGATTATATGTATTTATATTATGATGTGTGCATGTGCACCCGGGTAGCAGGTTCTAAATCCAAACATACATATATTTATGTTTTAGGCATTTAGCTGATGTTCACACAAGACTAGAAATCAAACAATGTGAGAAAGAAGCTGATGAGCTAACAAGCCCTCCTTCCTCTCACCTCTGTGGGGGTTAGACCTCAGGTTCAACAACTAGGAAAGTAAAGAGGAGAATAACAGAGGGATGGAAAGAGAATACAAGAGATTCCTCGTCCTCTCATGCTGTTTTCAAGTGCATTTCTTTGAAAAGTCAGAATGGACATCTCAAGCAGACTGATGCAAGCACTTGGCAATGTTTTTGTCTTTTCAGGTAGTGCCGCTGAGCAAATACGATGGCCGATCAAGTCACGAAAGCCGTGTGTGTTCAGCTTCACTGCCAAGTTCAATATCAGTCTGATAAAACAACTTCAACGCACAGCGCGCTTGGATAAATATCTTATGTGTTATATGTAGAATCTTCTATTATTTATTATCTATTTTTGTTGTTAAATCACCAGCTGGAACAAGGGGAGAGCTCTCTTTTCAAAAAACTATTCAGTCGGGAACATAAAACCATACGAGACTTTTCTCAGTAAAATGTGATGCATTTCAAACGTGTCAGGACTTCTCACTGTCTCCGTCATGTCATCCAACGTGCCTGTTCGCTACCATGTGACGTGACTTGGTTTCCACAACATAACGGAGAGCCGCCTTTTCGAAAATACTCTCTTCCATAAACTACCATTTGACCGTTAAAATGATAGTTTCAGATAGCAATGTTATCCGTTTTGGGGCGCTCTGATAGATAGCCTCGCTGTTCATTCTAAAGCTAAAAGGAAACTAGGAGAATGTTGAAATCATTTTCCAGGACGTTTGACATTTTCTCTCATTTTCCATGCGTTTTCAATGACTGGAAAAATTGGCCAACTGTTTACCAGGTTTTCCAGGACGTGTGGGAACCCTGCTCTGACCAGTGTCCAACCCTGGCTAGGAGGGGGGTTGTGAGGGGGGTTTGGCTTGTGGCGTGTTGACCCATTCAGAAAGTGACACTGAACATGGTGTGACCGTTGGAATAAAACGGCTAACTGATGCGAGAGATCAAGAAAGATTGTGATTGGTGGTTCGCTGTGTATGCTGAGTCTGCATGTCACTAGCAGCAAGTCTTTGTTTCGAAGAACCCTTAAATTGGAGTAAATCATGTTTTATTAGACAGGACTTGTAGATTCCTTTTCCATCAAGCAGCAAAACAGTTGTAGCGTGAAGTGTTAATTTGCCCTACTTGACATTGCACATAATGAGACGTGACAATTGCACATGTGATGCTGAAGCGATATATTGTGCAGCCCTAGCCCATGTAAAATAATGCAGTGCCAGATTAAAGGTTTCCAACTTGCAGACTCATGTACACATCCAGCCGTTGTACTATCCAATTTGGCTCCTTGTCAGTTTTTTGTTTTAATAAATAACATGCATGACCATGCACCAGTGAATAATAAAGCTCAAATCTAAAAAGCTCAAATCTATGCCATGGTTCCATGTTTACTTATGTAAGTTTTAAAAAAAATTGTCATTGACAAGTTTTATTTAGGTATATATATATTTTTTCAAAGGTAAAGCTATATATATTTAAATATGTTTAACTGAGGTAATGCACAGTGGAATAGTACCTGTGAGGAGCTGCGACAGGTGAGGAACTGGTTCTGTCCTTAAGCAGACTGGCAGCCAAAGTGTCATCAGCATAGCCACCCAGCTCTCCCGTCACCCAGTCAGGCAGACCTGCGTTGCTGTGCTCCACAGACCGACCAGTCAGTGGTTCATCAAAGTAGATTGACTAAAGATAATAATTCAAAGACAGGAGATAAAGGGTTAAAGAAGTCGATCAGTATTTGCAATCAATTGCAACGCTATTTAATGAGTTGCAACACCATTAGATTTTTGTACTGGCTCTAAAAAATGTCTAATTTGACTATGAATGGCATTTTCAAAGTTCATTATGCTTCAAATGGAGAAGGAACTCAATTTTATTTATTTATTTTATAAAAGGACTTTATTTCAAAAATAAACAACAATAAACATAATTTTGCAAGACTAAAAACTAAAACAATAAAATGTTAAAAATAAATAAATAGTCAAAGATCCTTTAAAAAAAAATACAGAGAGAGAGCTTGCCATTCTTACATCCAGAGGCAGTGAGTTCCACAGTAGAGGCATAAATACAGAGGGCACTCTCACTACTTTTATGGGACACACAAGAAACATTAAAAAAAAAAGCGGTAGAGGATCTCAATGATCCAGCTGGAACATAAAATGAAAGAAAATCTCTGATGTAGGGGGAACACAATAATTTAAAGCTTTTTCTTTTAAAAGTAAAAGCCCTTTAAAAATCTATTCTAAAAGGATACAGGTAGCTAGTTCAGTGTCTTAAGCAGTGGGGCGATGTGATCCATTGTCCTTGTTTTAGTTAAGACTGGCCGCAGCATTCTGAACTAGCTGTAGTTTTCTTACTTTTTAGCTAATCCACTGAAAAGGGAATTACAAAAGTCGAAACAGCTAGTAATAAAAAGAGTGTGCGAGTACTTCAGCATCTTTCAAAGTTAAAAAAGGAGATGAAAAAAGTAGGTTATATTTACATTGTTTATTTCCATTTTTCCATATTTATTGTAGTTTGTGTATATTGTAGTATAATGCACATATTTGTACATGCTTATGTTCATATCATTTCTATTCTAGAATGGGAGCAACTGTAATGTAAGCCAATTTCTCCCACAGGGATCAATAAAAAAATTAGAGTCTAAAATCATTCCCATATGTGTGATGTTCTTTATAATCTGTGGAAATAAAAAGCGTTATAGCCATCCATACATGCATGTCAGTGAGACAGGCAATGATAGCACGGAGTGCATTGGGGTCGTTACAGCAACAGAGCTGATGGCAACACAGCGATACTTGTGATTTAATGATGCAGAATATCTTACCATGTAGGTAGGGAGGGTCTTGAGGCTGCCAGGTTCGGGTTTGCTGGTGAAAGGCCTATCCAGGACCCCTCTTTTAAGCATGAGAAGGAGCAAACGGGCATGCATGTTGCGGTTCTTACGACCTGTCAGACCTGAACCACAGGTGGCCGGGTCACACAGCTTCTTTATCCATGTGGCACATCGCTGGCGCTCTACGGTCAAAGGAAGAGACAGGGACAGGGGAAAGGATGCTACAGGTGTTACAATATTACACAGATGTTGGTCCCCAAGGTTAGAACAGAACTAGGAAAAAAAGCTTTTAAATACGCTGCCCCTTCTCCCTGGAATAATGTGCAGAAAGAGCTGAAATTGTCAGAGTTAATAACTGTGGAGGAATTTAAGTCCATTTTAAAGGATGGAGAAAATAGGTCTCTTGGTCGATGTGATTGCTTCTGATCTCTAACTGATATACATTGTGGGTGTTTTACGCATTTTAACTGTCTAATATTGCATATTAACGGGATATTATGCTCATTCATTTTGCAGTGTGTAACAGTTGTATCTGTTTGTTTTGTGATTTCTGTGAAACAATGTTCATGCTGCCCTCTTGGCCAGGTCACTCTTGAAAAAGAGATTTTAATCTCAATGAGGCTTTTACCTGGTTAAATAAAGGATATATACAGGTAACTAAATACAGTAACGCATCATCGTGCCAGTTACTTTCTGGGAGATGTCTAATGACTTTAATTTGTTTAGAATAGTATAAGAGAAATAGAAAAACAGAGACAGGACACTAAACTAAACATGTTCTAAACATAGTTTAAACAGCACATAAGTGCTGTTTAAACTATGTTTAGTGAAGTGAAGAGAGATGAAATGTAAGCTCACCTGTCTTGTTGGGGTGTTTAAGGACATATGGCTTCATGTCAAGCAGAAAATAGTCAAACTCAGTGTCCAGCCTATCCCATGAGTCCTCGTATTTGCTCATGGTGTCCCGAGGAGGAGTATACATAGGTACAACGGTTTATAAGAAGTCACTTTACGTTAACTTACTAGCTAGCGTTGCCTGTGTTAGCTAGCTCCAATGAGTGTTTGTAGCTGACTAGTTACAAATCAGAGTGAAGATTTAGCTAGTTATAAGAAACAGGTTGGGTAACATCATGTCACGTAATTTTAACACAACATGACAACCATTAAATCGCTACAGTGTTCACAAACTAGCTAACGGTAACCTAACTAAGTTAGTTACTTGAAGGACAGACATTAGCAAACGAGCTAAAGCAGACCCGTAGAACGCTAGCGTGGTTTTACTTGTTTTCAGACTTTCTGAAACAGAAAAACGACATACTAAGAATGGCACATGGTTCGTGATAATAGTACTATAGACTAAAAAGCGACTTACTTTGAGCACCGATTTGGCCGCTCAAAATGGTTCAAAACTTCAGCGTCCTGACTTTACGACACATCCGGTTTCCGTGGAGACGCAGCGTCTCCTCTCCTCGTTGCCATAGAAACGACACATCTATGTACTTCAATTTCCCCCAATTATCCCCTGTTGGAGCTACTTTTTGATTCCTGTTCACTTTTTAAAGTTTTAAGACGGTGTATTTAATGAGACTACACACTGTTTTTACTCCGACAAGTATAATAGAATAGCTTTTTAATGTGGCCCCGTTTAAACTGAAAATACACTCAACTCTCAGCCTGAGCAACATTAAATGTAGATAAATAAGGTGGATTATTAGGGAAAGTAGTTTCTCTGCAGTCTCTGATACCCGGCGTGATTTTCGGCATAATCAAAACCTGCAATGTAGAGAAAGTCCACACGATGGCGTACAACACTGTTTGTTGGATGGTCAGCAACGGATGGAGGGACATGCCGCCTTAGTTAACTCCTCATTGAAAAAAATTACACTTTTTTTTTTTTTTTTTTTTAAACATACAATCCCCTACCTAACAAAATAGCCTCATCTAGTAAACATACTTGAACATGACTTGAGGTTCATTTTATGCGTTCAGGTACCAACATGTATACATTGTGGTCAATTGTGCGTTGAAATTGAAGGGAATTATTTTCCCACAGCACGTGAAGGCAGACTTCACCGACGTCACTTTGAATGAAAAAGAAGCGCTCAGCTGTAGTGCAGGCAGAGGGGAGGCGTGCGGTCTGTCAGCAGCAGCTCCGCCAACAGAGACAGCACCTCTAGTCAAGCGCTGTGACGAGACGAGGACCCCACAGAAAATCGGTCGGGACAACACGAAGTTGTCGCTGTGTAGTTTGCACCCATTATGGCGGACCATCTTTTACATTATAATGACTCAGCTGGGGTTGGGAACAGATTTGCTCGCAAAGGTGCTTTGAGGCAGAAAAATGTGCATGAAGTGAAAAACCACAAATTTACTGCGAGGTTTTTCAAGCAGCCGACGTTCTGCAGCCATTGCACAGACTTCATATGGTAAGCATCCCTAATGCATACTTGACAGTCAGCCTCCCACTCACTTTTGGTGGCAGTTTTTCCATGGATGTTAAACTTTAGCAATGCTTTTGTAGTTGTTAACAACTTTAATGAGTTCACATTGATAGCCTAAATGATTTTGCAGTGCTGCCATTCCAATAGCGACAAGGGCATTTCTTAGTGCGCTGCGCAATACAGCAATTACATTTTTATTGAACCAAAAGAAATGTAGAGTCAATTTACCAATGTGATATACCTTGCTGTGGCAGAACAAAGCTGCCCTAACACTTGTGATTTTTGTTGCAGGGGATTTGGGAAACAAGGATTTCAATGTCAAGGTAAACTATTTGCATGTCTGGATATTGGTGCATTTGTTACTTGCAGAGTCAGCGGCATAAAGATACCACTGTAGCCCGACATCACCATTTGTCCAAAGAGATGCTCAACTCAAACAGTTAGATTAAAGCCCTCTGCTTCACACTGAAAAGGCAGAAGTTGGGCGTGCACGGTCATTAAACAGTGGTCATCTTGTGCAAACAGTTTTAAGAGTCTTATTCACTTGGCTAAACCTCCATTTAAGCATTTGCAAGCATGCTGTGAAGTGGTTCCATGAGCAGCTACTGTAAAGGTTGCACATCTAGGCAAACATTAAAATAAAAGCCTACACAGCAAATAGTTTAAATTGCAAAAGTTTTATTTTGTTTCTTCAGGAGGTCACGTCATTCTGCAAGCAACAAAGCACAAATTAACATTTGAAATGTACAGATTAAGTGAAACATTTTTCTTCCTGCAACACAATATCCATGTTGTTACCATTTGGTGCTGGAAACTTTAATAATCAGTTATTTCAAACAAGCATTTTAGGAGAATTCATTTTCAAGTTGTGGACATACCTTTGAGGGTTCTTTACACCTTTAGAGGCAGCTGGTTGACCCTTGAAACCCTTTGAGCTTCTTCTAGGCATAGGAGGGGGAAGTTCTGGAGAGTACCTGGTATTGGTGTGGAGATATCTGGCTCGCTGGTAGCCATTTCTGGACTGGACAATATAGTTTGAAGGAATCGGTTCATCCCCTCTCTGGGTAACTACAACGTTTTGCATAGTCTCATCACGTGGCTGGTAGTCAGTTTGACCAAAGTTAAGGTTCTCGCCGCTAGAGAAACTAAAATAGGGTCCGCCCATCTCAGGGGGATAGACAGGCTTGGCACCTACATTAGTTGTGTAACTGGGGAATGAGAATATCTCTGGCGTTGAAGACCCCATGGAATTGACTTTGCTATACCCTCCTACAGCATTGGAAGGCCCAGTATTCTCAGACGGGTATTTAAAAACTTCTTCAAAGACCAGATGAGGGACAGTCCTGGATCCACCTCCACCAGAGCCAGAGTTTAAGCCCTGGTTTAAGGAACTAAAACTAGAGTGGTCAGCGAGACCATAACCACTGTCATCTGGCTCAGGCTTCCAAGACGCAAAGCTGGGAGACTTTGTGTTCGGAGAGGTGGATGAAGGTGCAGGCTCATAGGTAGCTCCTTTAACATGAAGAGCAAGTCCACCAGCTGGAGCTGCAGGCATACCATGACTTGATTGAGGTTGGACAGAGCCTGTTCGAGTCTTTGCTGGATCACTCAGCTGGCGGGTGGGGCTTAAAGGAAATAAGAGTGGCATTTCAGAGTTTCCCTGGCCCCAGTCTCTTGAGCCACCATTGATAAGTCCCTCCACCAGATTAGCACGAGGTGTGTTGGGCATGTTTTGTTTGGATGGGGCTGAACCTGCCCATTGTGCCGTTGCAGGGTTCTTGTAGCTTGTGTATACAAGCTCAGCCGGGTTGTCATCTACAGCCTGCCAGGCACTCTGATCGAAGGTCAGCAATTGGTCGTCTACATCGTCACCCACGTTACGCGAGTCAGGATTATATGGATATCCTCGACCTGTAAAAAAAAAAAAAAAGCAAAAAAAAAAAAAACAATTTAAATGAAACTATACATTCCTCAGGCCAAGTGTGGTGATTAAGTTAGAAAGTCATTACCTCCTATAACTGGCAATCCAGCACTGCAGTCAAACAGCAGAAAGCAAATCCAGGAGACCCTGCAAGAGGCGAGTAAAGGATAAACATTTGATTAATAATAATTAAAAAAAATAAATAAATAATTTTTAAAAATAAAATAAATAATAGTCACTGTTCAGGATAATTAGACAAATAAAGTGCAATGAAATGCTCAACACGAATAAAATTTACTGCAAAAGAAGTCCAAGAGTCATGACTGTTGATAAGCAGCACCCCGTACTCCTCAGAGACTATGATTTGAGACAAGTCGCTCACTGGGTCTAACTAGACTGGAGAGTAACTGTATTAGAGCTCACCTCTGTGTCTCTTTTATATCCAGTGTTCACTTAACGACGCCCATTGGCAACAGCTGCTCCCGGAGCAATCAGCGGCCACATCGTTTACAGGTGTGGCAGCGGGACAACACCACCTACTGTCTCAGTGTGAAAGTCATCCACGTAAACTCTCTGTTACACCGCAGCGTTGTCTACGTTTTTTTTTTTTTTTGAAGAAGAAGAACATTTAACACCTTTCTTTGATTTGACCTAGCGTTTTTGCACATCGTAATGGTCAAAAGGCTGCGGTAGATTGTCATGTAATGTAAGTCCGGGGGCCACAGGTGCCCTGAAACCAACACCCTGTTGCCATCGTCTTTGCTAGTGTGACATTTCCCCCTGGATATCTGATACTGGGGCAGCCACAGAGGAGAAAGGCAAAGGAAAGGTCTAGGAGTGAGGGAGGCAAAGATTAAAACAGTGGGACGAGTTATAATGGGGAATACTGAGGTGACATTAAGGTTAGATCACTGGTAAGGCGCTTTTACTCGAAATGGGAACAAAAAATATAATGTAAAATAAAAGGAGGAAGTGTTGGATTGAGAAAATGAAGTTTAGGAAATTATATGTGATTTGTTTGAGTACGTATATAAATGCATGGCTCTATTTTCACACGCTTTGCCTGTGACAAGATTACTGCGATTGAGCTTAAAGTACAAACTACCAGGTATTGAATAAGGCTTAATCATCAGTGTCAGGAGGGCCCAGTCTGTAGAGCTGCTGTGCATTTAGAAAGGTGGTCATCTCAACATTATACTGAGTAGACTGCGTGGAAGCAGAATGGAAAAAATGATGTACTTTCTAAACAACCCTGGTGCTGACTACACTGCCATGATGATACACTCACCACATAAGGACAATAGACCTATCTGTGCACCAACTTTACTGCCGTGTGTATTGTTCTCGTGCCAACCACTGTCATTCTGCAGGGTCATGTAACAGAGTGATGCTATCGTGAGAAGATCCGTGGGTTTAATTAACTCTCTGCTGAAACGGTGTCTACCGTATGTCCTATATCCATATGGACACATATGTCTTATACATGGGTATATGACTCGATATGTTGTGCTCATGCTTACAGTATGCTGTGCATGTTTTCATGTGTGTATACAAGTGATTACATTACTTAGAGTCTACATTTCATTTCTTTTTTTTCTAAATTGCAATATATTTTAAATTCCTCATGAGTGCTTAACCGTCTGACAGGGGAGCTTGACTATGAATGCATCATGAGAGTGGGCTGACAGATGCATGTTCTTGGATGTAGACAGGATGTTGGATGTTTTTCTTCTACAGTGTACATAAGGAATGCATTGCTTTTTGCGAAACCATATAGTTGTAATTCCCCGGAGGCCTTGATGTACGGATTTCTCTTTTCTTCATGGGATGGATGCATAATGGCTTTTGCAATTCATGATAACACTATTGATGTGTAACCGTAAGACAGATTTGATCTCAAATATTTACTCCTATGAGACTCTAAGTCAAGGCATATATATTCCTTCTGTTGAATGCAAACCTGATATTCATGCGGCGTAAAGCTCAATAACTGAATCTTTAAGAACTACTAGGCTGGAATTTAAATTCAAATACTTCATACAGTCATACCTTCGTGCTGCTCAAGGCTCGAGGTGCAGCAGAACATGAGAGTTATTAGAAAAGTGAGAAACCGTGGCTCCTGTGATCATTCATCTATATCCATTTCCCCGCGTGGCAGTTTATTGTTACTAAGGTGTGGGTAGATTAAGGACTGTCTGGAGTGTCCTGCTGTGCATTAAAAAAAAAAGTACCAGATACCAGCTTTCTTGTTTATTCTCCAGTGATCACTCACCTCCACAACAACGAGCAGTAGAGTGTGGTCCATAGTAGAGCTAAAGGATCCCTGTGGGTGGAGGACAGAGCCCCTGCTGCTCCCAGGTTGGAGACTGGTCTACCTTTGTATTGTTAAAGGTAACAAAGGTTGTGTGGATCTCTGTGGTTAGGGATGTAGCAAGCATGTTACAGAATTTACGCATGAATGAATCACTTAATAGCTAAGACCGTAGTACTTAATGCCTTTTGTTCAGTAGCCTCCCTTTTACTGCCATTTTCTTGGAATTGTTTTACATTAAATGCAATCTACATTACATTACATTACAGTTCATGTAGCGTCTCACAATAAGTGCAAACAATCATGAGGATACGACGCCGAACAGCAAGAATCTTGCAAGTACATTAGCTTCAAATAGGTGTAATCATCCAAGTGCAGAACAATAGCTTCAAATAAGCCAAACCAAAAAGTGCAACATAGAGAAACAATAGAATAAAAATTCAACCATTAGCTTCAAATAAGCCAACCAATTTAAGTGCAAAATACAAAGAGCTGAAATGATTATTATTTTTATTTTTTTCCCCCAGTCCAATCTACTTTATTTCCAGCCGACAAGATATAACCCACCATAATATAATTACAAATCCTTGTCAAAACAGTCACCTTACAACTCACTGTACACAGTACATTTGTTAGTGTATACATTTTAGAGACGTCCATGGTTTCTCTTTGGCAGTGACGCGGTCCACTGTGGAGAATCTGTAAAAGTGGTACATCCTGTCATATGGACATGCTGAGTTCCATCTTAATGTATACACACAATGCAATTACACACTCAACTTGGACGTCACCACCCTTTCCTTCTCTCCCTCACGCTGTGCATCTTGTACAGTATTTTCTTTATTCCCACTCTGTGTTGCTCATACATTTACTCTGTAAAAAAAAAAAAAACGCAAAGAAACACAAATCTGAACTTTCCAGTGAGATAAGTCTGTGGATTATACTGTAGGCTATATTATAAGATTCAAGTCTATATACAAAACCCATTAACCACAAAAGAATTCTAATTTTAAGAAGATTGAATGAACATTTTAAAATTAGATTTAAATGTAGATTTTCAATGTAGGTATTACTGCAGACGTTACTGCAGACTGAACTCGAACAGAAACTTATTACAGTAATAATGTATAGAAAACATTGTTTGCACCTACAAAATAAAAGTCCATGATTAGCAGCATATTAAAAATGTTCTTTTAAGTTAATAGAGGTCATGAGGTCGTTTTCCTCAAATGGCAAAATGGATGTTATTCATAATGGAAGCATTCAGTGGACAACTGACCGCAAACCCACCTCATAGGAATCCCCAGTGTGATTTGATGAGTGTATTCACTGAGATCAAATGATGCAGAAATAAATGATAGGCTGTTGTGTTGCATTTACGCACGGCAGACAGATGGATATTCAACACTTGCAGCTCCACGGGTCAAAATTGCAATTTCTATTTTTATTCAATTTTTGACTTGAGAAACGATGACAAATGAACAATGGACAAATCATCTCAAAATATGTAAAAAAAAAAATATAACGGACATTTTTATTTTATATTTTTAAAGTTACTTTTCACGTCTGACTTATTAATTCCCACAGGAAAACTATTCATGCCCAAATGTCACAGAATGAGTAGTGTGTGTGTGTGTGTGTGTCTGTGTGTGTGTGTGTGTGTGTGTGTGTGTGTGTTTCAGTGTTGGATCACTTTCCACCGTGTTGGATGCTCTGCTCTCCCCCCTTGCCTTCCCCTCCTCCCTAGCCTTTGAAATGCAGCGTCTGTGGAAATGACTCTGCCATCTGGAGAGTTGAGAAGCCATTGCTGCGAGGAGAGCACTTCGTCTGGACACAAGAAAGGCGAGAGGCGGAGGGAGAGGTGGTTGGAAGTAGTAGAAGAAGAAGAAGAAGAAGAAGAAGAAGCGGATGTGACAATGTAGAGAGTGTGGAAAGAAGCTGAGGAGGAGGCAAAGGTGAACGTATACTTACAAGACTACATAAACACAGGAGGATTTGCAATTGAATGGGTGGAAGTGTGAGAGTGTGATGGATAATGAAGTCAAAGAGGCCTTTTGCACATTCTGGCTTCTTGCTGCAGAGTTTTGGCAAAGATAAAGCAAACAGTGTGACTACTCAGAGCAGATGAAAGAGAGCAGAGTGAAAACACTGGTGAGTATTATGTCTAGGTGATGACAAAACAGGCTGTAAACGGTGGCCAAGTTACATTATGAGTATTAATATCACAGACTGTCGGGTGTGTTGAAGATCACATGTACTTAAGCCTGCTATAACTGACTTTTTTTTGGCCACTTGTGGACAACGGAAGTTGTGAGCATCTTATTGATGTGGTGAACTTTGGCAAACAGTTGCTTGATAACACATTCAGCAGCGACATTGTCACTCATGTGGAGTCGTGTTTCTGGTCACCTGATGAATGTAAATGAGAAATTCACGCTCTTTTAGCTTTGATTTTGGTCTCTACCGACACCTGAGGGAAATATCTGTCTCTTTAGCTGGTATATGGTCCACTATGTTCACCAGGTCGTTGCTCACGGTGTCTGTCTGCTGTTTGGTGCTGAGCATGCAGTGTACATTTGGTTTTTTTTTTTTTAGAGCTTTTTCACTGAAATCAATACTGTGAGCGTGAACCAAAACAGTAAAGTTGTGACCAGAGAGCTGAAACTCACTATAAAACTCCTTAAAGCCGAGAGGCTTGTCACTACGACCTCTTTCGCATTGTCATTTGATATTTTTTACTAGAAAATATTGATTATAGTCAATGAAATGTGGGCTAAATCGCATTTATCTGCTGCGCTGTTTGTACGTTTTCCTAACTGGAACAGAATATGTGGGCATGGGTTTAATTAGTAGAGCAATATCACAAATATCCGATTATTCAGATTGCTAAGCAGCTGTAGATGACTGTAGGCCTCTCCACCCCACACCTCCTCCACCCATGTTGTCAGCAGGAAGACGATGAGGGAGGAATGAACAAATTAGAGCGCAACCACGCTGTGTTTGGTAATGTAAACAAAGTGTTTGCCAGCTGACATCGTGCTCATAGCTCCAAACTGCACTTGAGCCCCAACTTTTAGATGAGTGAATATTTGAACGTTTTGATATGAAAACACGCAACATGTTTTTTTGACATGTGCCTTGTATATACACTGCAGAGCGATAACGTAACAGTTAACACAGGGACGCAGGAGTAGGTCGTAGAACATGTATTTTCATTTTTATTTCATAGTGTCTTTTATGACCCATAACGTAACGAGGTGAGGGCGTAGACACATTATCCTGAAGTCATTGACAGTGCACAAAAAGAAAAAAATGTTTTATGTATTGAACAAAAAAAAAAAGTCATGCTTTGTAGAGATGCCGTATTTTGCTCAAGGACACTCAGAAGGGACAATGTTTGCTATCTGTTTGCTCACTATGCTGTTGGCGTGAATCATCTCCATGTTGTTTTCATTTCTTCTTAAATCCGCTCTTTGCTTCCATGGTGACATCTCCGTTACTGTAACCAGCCTAGTTTGTTGTTGTGTTGGGAATATATTTGCATATCAAATGCAGCCAATATGCCTACTCTCATTTCCAAACCAGTGACTATTTACTTCCCCTCAAGTGATAATGATGAGATCTTTATCATGCGCACAGATGAGGGCGTTTGGTGTAGGCTGCTCCGCCACTCTCTGGGACATGTGTTACCCCTGTGGGCGACATCATATATGTGTCTGTTAGCATGACGAGATGCTGACACATGCCTCCAAATAGATTGTCACTGGGCCCTAATGGCAGCGTAGGTGTGGATCCAATCACTTCCTCCGCTCAGAATGGAGCTGTGGACCTCATTAACCAATCAGGGAACAGAAGTGTGGGGGTTTTGGAACATGAGAGCGAGAGCTGCACAACTCCTGATGGGAATCCGCAAACAATAAACTTCTTACACAACGGCGAGCTGAGATGCAGCGCTGCTCCACTCAAGTGACGCCGTTGAGATGTGAAGGGTCCTCGTGCTCCACTCTGCTTTGAGTGTTCAAATGGCTTGGATACGTTTCATTAACTCTCACAAAACAGAGCTAAGCCTTGTAGCTTTTTTTTAATGGATGTTTTTTTTTTTTTTTTTTTTTTTGTTCAACATTGTGTGTGTTCTCTCTGCTGCACTTGATTATTTTCCCTGCCTCATTTGTAGGATATATATAAGTTCGAGAAATCATTCATTTAAAAGTGAAGCTCATTATTTCTTTATTTAATCACTCAAGTTTGTTTATTATAAGCTAAACTCTATATAAAAAAAAAATAAAACTCACCAGTGCGAAGAAAAAAATACTAGGAATTAAAGTAACTCTCAATACGATTGACACTCGATCTCAAACCTTGAACTATCTGAATAGTGGTTCAAATGTTAATCCAAAAGCAATTACAGCCAGCACTGATAAACCCTGTAATGTGTTTTGGGTTAGACAGGGAGTACAGTAAAAGCAAAACATCTGAATCACACAGCAGTCCTTTTCACTTTTCACAACTTTATTTCGAACATCTCATGAAAGTTATCCAGCTTAGCATTAAGTGGAAGAAATATCTGCTCAGGAGGGACTCATTAATATAGGCTTGTGGAGAAATCACTGAAACATTCTGTAATATATCGACGGTTTAAAACTCTCTCCCAGCTGAACGGCATTAATTACACCAAGAGTGGAAGCTTCGCTGGCCGGAATAATTATGTGTAATTCTGCCTCTGCTTGTCTCTGTTCTACTTTCAAAATGTCCCTTTTTACTATTGAGTGTTGCTCCCTCCTCTTGTCTGTCTCCCTTCCCGCTCTCTCTCTCCACTCCTCACGCAACACTACTGTAGCAACAACATTTCCATTTTGTTATCATGATAACAGCTCCTCTGATGTGTGTTTTATGTTATCAGATCGCATGGTGATTACAGCTCCTTAGTCTTACTTGCTCACTGCATATTCAACGGACTGAAATAGAATATACAAACCACACGCATGATTTCCAGTACATACAGTATAGATGAAAATACTGAGTATATTTCAGCAGTTCCTCGGCCCTGCCTGTGGGCTTCAAAGGCCACCGAAGTTGCACCCTGTCAAGAAGTGTTGGCTCTCGCTCTTCTTTGTCTGCATTGGTAGCTTGTCAAATTGAATTGTAGAACCTTAACAGCCCGTGCCCGAAAGGGTTTTTGATCAGCGTGCCGGTTAGCGCTCCCCCAGAGACAGAGCAACACAAGACCTTGCTATGTGTCAACATAAGGGGATTGCCACAGTCTGGGTGCTAGACAAAGAGTTCTCATTTAAGACTCCTCACTGTCAAGAGGGGATGAGGTGGAGAAGAGAGGATTGGGGAATGGATGACGGTGGTGGGAAGTAGAGAGGAAACGTTTTACAGTCTTGGATTCAGAGGTGCTCGGTGTTAAGGCAAGAAGCTTGTACCATATACTGCCCAGTACAGAAGCCCCACCATAATGCCATAAATTAATCTTTTTTTGAGTTGTAAACGCGTTTTTGATGAAGGACAGCCGTGACGAATACGGTGTGTTTCCCGTCACTGCTTCGCAATGAAAGCTACCCTGTTTATGTTTTCGTCAGTGGAGCGCTTTTAATGTGAAACAGCAGACATTTTCATTGAAATCTGTCAGGAGTTTGGTAACCATCTCTGCTGATCTATGTTTTTGGGGACCGCTACTTCCTCATCTTTTTGCTCTTACAAGGCGATGTGCTGCCAGATGTGTCAACTATACTAAAAGTCACGTATAGTGTGTGTGCAAAAGAGGAACAGGTTTTTTATGCATAGAATGTGTGTCCTATTATTATGATTTATATTTTCATTATTATGCATTGTTTAAAGTCTCCCCTGTCCGACTGTTGGGCCTCACGTGGACTAGGGGAGTGTACTTTACTGCCAAGACGCTGCAATGCAATATTTTACGATGCAATATTTCTTGCACCTTGTTAATGTCTGTATGTGCAATGACCAGTTCCCAGAAATCCAACCAGGAGCTCCTCACACACCAAACCTTCCCCGTGTCCCCTCTTACAGAATCACTTCGATTAACAGCATAAATTCTCTATATTCATCATCTTCAATAGCAACCGTAAACTCTTGCCAGCATGGTGTGCCAAGGTTACCATAGTAACTGTGCTTTGCCCTCACTGCCAAATATCTGCAAACTACCCCATGCTTAGCGCTACCCTTTAACAAAAACCCACAACATAACACGGAAACTTGGCACCACCTCCTCAGCTTCAATTTATACGAATAAAATGGGTCTCAGTGGCTGTGACGACGCATTTGTGAGCCCGTCTGGGTGGAACGTGCGTGATCTATAACTCAAGATATAAATTAAGTGATGAAATCCTAAACCAGCCGCACTTTGTGATCGCACCCTGGAGCGCGAAAACAGGGAGGAGATCATCTCATAGCCAATTCACGACAGATTTTTTGCCCCCATTCTCAGTGCAGCAGTGACCGCCACGAGTGCAATATTTTCTGTCTTAGCAGATCATGTCACAATGTTTTGCTTGCATAACACAATGTCATCTGGTGACATTAAAAAAAGGGTCTTTTTTGGAGGCGCGGCAGCATTACTCAGCGGAGAGTGGGTAGTTAATTGTCAGGGAGCTGCCTGTGTGTTTTTGCTGAGACACAATGCAGTGTCATAAGATGACACATGCTGTTCCCTCGTAATCTATGTTTTAAAAAAACAAAGGCAAAAGTGCAGTAGGGAGGAAACCTGAGGTGAGAGAGAGCCATGAAGATACTGGAAGGACTTGTGTGATGCCATCCTCAAAAGCCTTATATGTGTGCATTTGTTTTTGTTTGTCTGCGTAAACAACAATAGAGAGCCCCGGGAGCAGAACTGTGGTTGAATCCGTGTGTTTTTTTTTTCTTTCCGAACGGCACCAAGAGCAGAGACAAAAGAGATTTGTGACGAGATGTACCAACCGGCCGGCGGCTGGAGTGTTACCTCAAACTCAAACTGTTGGAGCATCTGTTACAAGATTACCTCCCCGTATAGTGTCAGTATGTTTCTTTAGGTTGGTTCATGCTGATGCTTAACAGTTTGCCTCTGTATTTGTCTTGGATTCGTTTTTGACCTGTGCACAGACTGACACAGTGTCAGGTGATAGTAGAAAGTGTTTTTAGAGAGCATTTTTTTAGCCTGTGCTTTAACTCCGCAGTGCTTTATTGGTTGAAAGATGGCAGCATGTTGAACTTTCATCCATAATAGATGGCGCACCAAAGTTTTATATAAAAAGACACTTATCGGCATAGAACAGAAGAGCTACATTCCAGCGTCAGACATTTAACCCCATTAATTTATTCCTCTTATCTACCTAAACCATCTGTTGCCATGACAACGTGTAATATGTTTCTCAAACTCAAGGTGATTGGATCTATAACGTAAGCGCGTATTTGTGTGTGCGACACCCTCCCCGGGGGAATTTAGAGCTCACCTCTCCACTACGTGTCACCCCACTCCAGCTGGGCCTAATGATTTCTGCGGTGATTACATCCACAGCTATTTTGGGAATGGTTTAAGTCAGAGGTATCAGCCTTGACCCACATAGGGTGAGCACAATGTGCACTCAGGAGGATTCCTTCCTCGCTGGGTGTGTGATTTATGTGTGTAACGGGGAAGTATCCTCCGGTATGATGCTTGAGGGTCCAAGGACAAAAGAGCACAAACTAAGACTGGAGTCTGGTTTTCATTTGGTGCTCCTCTCCAAGATCTCACATGCACACTCTTATTATATTCAAAACATCTGTGCTATAGATCCTAGGAGAAGGTCATAGGGAGATGAAAATCAATAACCTTAATATAAAACTGTCACGCCAGTTTTTCAATGCTGACTGGGCTTTATTTTAGCAAGAACCTCAGTGCATTTGATATATTTTCAACAGTAAATAGGTGTCAAGCAGAAATCTTTATGAATTGCGATCAGCAAACCTCTGCAGAACTCAATTGTAACATCATTGTCATAGTCTCCCTTTTTCTCTCTATTATATTCAATGAATCATTTTGTCTATAGAATGTATAAAAAAAAATTTTAGGACAAAAATATAACAAATGTCAAAAGGTAGTTCACTTTACTATCAGATATGACAAAGAAAAGCAGCAAATCTGCAAATATCTGTAAATATGCGGCATATTGCCTTAAAAATGAACTAAAACAATGATCAAAAATGGTGGCCAATTCTTTCTGTTGATCGACTTTTGGATTAAATGACTTTCTATTTAAAGAATTCTTATTTTCCTGTTATTGTTATTTTAAGTCAGTCTTGATAGTCAGCCTAATACTTGAACTGAAGCCTACTGTAAAAAGTACATCCATAAGCTGCAGATAAAAGGTAACTAAAAGGAAAAGCAGGGAGTGCGTGGCTGACATGGACACATGGGACTTTCCCAGCCTCACAGTAATATTTTTGCTATTTCTATGCAAGGACAAAGATGCAGGGAGACAAAGGCTGTGAGGGAGAGGCAGAGGGTTAGAAAATGTGTGTGCCAGTTTTCTGAAGCGTGTGTTCCTTCCTGCTCCTGGGGTGTGTGTGTGTGTGTGTGTGTCTGTGTATGTGTGTGTGCAGTTTGAGGGTCACCCAGTAAGAGACTGCAGCGCAGCTCTTAGTCATCCTCACACCTCGCTCCCTTTTTACCTGACTGCCCATCTGTCAACGTATTTACCACCAAAAACAGATTCCATGCTGTAAACAAATTAAAATATGCAAATTTGTACTTATGCATAAGGTCACAGTCAACACTGAGCAGATAGTGTTTGGAAATGTTAATGAGTATAGTATGCTGAATTTAGAAGGCTCTTAGCCAAGCTGCGAAAAAGATAGTTGTAAAACCTTTATTTTATTCCTTTTTATGCTGAATTGGTTTTACATTTTTATCTACTATGATCCAACTTTTAGCTACAGTCAGAACAAGCTCAATTATTAAGATGTTGGAGTGTCAAAATAGATTTTCCAATTCCTGGAAAAAGTGGGTAAAGCTCACCAGCTTGCTAGCTGTAGCCGATTTTTCATGCGTTTTTTCTCCTCAAAATGACACATTTGGCTTTTTTAACTAAAATGTAGTATGCTTTTAACGGTATTTTTCAATGATCTTGTACGTCGTGGACCTGGGTTAGCTATAACTAGGTTGACCACATCTTATTTAGTTTCCATATTTCTAGAAATTGTGCATGTTTTCTCTGTGCATAAAAACCCATCACATGGCAGGAGACATGCTGTGTGTTGGAGAACGGGACAACTGCAAGCTGATGACGTGCCGTAATAAGAACTAAGACTCTCTGCTATTGATATTTCCAGAAAATACCATCGGCAAACATAAAAGGGAATTAAACGCACCTACAGTTAAAGTACTCTCTCACACACACAATAATTAAGTGTGATATCAGATGCATGTGTTTCTGGCAGGCTGGTAATGTGCTAGAAGCTGCTTTGAAGGTGAACTGCAGGTTAGTATGAGCTCTCTTTTACACATTGTTAAAAGCTTGTGTTAAAGAAAGGAGTTTTTGTAGACGCAGCTACTTTTCTGAACACATCAATGCACATGTGAACCTCTCCTTTTATTGCCTGTTTTTCTTGCATACATGGAAAAGCATTCACTGGCGCTCCATCTGCAGTATTGTGTCCTCGTTCACTCTCATGGGGGAAGAGCTGAGGGAGGACAGGAGACGGAGACTGTCAAGTCTCTAATTGAAGGTGTCATGGCTGTGTCCCCTCCTCGTCTTTCCCAGCCTCCCTGCTCCGCTAAGGGCAAATATAGCAACAGGCACCACAGGGGAGAATCAGTGCTTTGCTATCATGTTTTTTTTGGCATCTTGTATGGTAGAATGGAAGGAATTTTATCTTTTTGATCTGCGTTTATCGTGTCCGGGGTCCCACGGAGGAAATTACAAGGGAGAGCACTTTCTTAGATTCTGTGCTTCTGTTGTTTGGGTTTCAGAGTTGGCAACTTCCCTTTCTTTAACTGATTCAGAGATGCTTTGTCTGCATCATCTCATACTGCAAACAGAGAAACAGAAGCGTGAAAGCCAAAATATTACTCGATTAGACTAAAACAGTGTATTGTTTAGGCTTAGAGCATCGTTTCTCACCAACTGTTTTGTTGTAATATCTGAAAGCCTGCATTGTAGCGATAGATCCTGAGGACTTCATTTAGTTTATGAAAACAGAAATATGGCCAACAAAGCATAAAAGCGTAGAAATAACTTCGACTATCTAAGCGGTTCATTATCATTGCACATTTATTTACTCCAGTCACCAGTGACTTTAACATATTTGTATTAGTCTTATCTCTCTATCCATACAACTAGCATATACAGTATAAACATGATACATTTGCAAAATGGTGACAAATCTCCCTGCTAGTTCAGTATTCAAGCCGGAGGGAGGAAATGCTAATGCTGAAGAAAGAGAGCTCGGTTGTTATGTATCCTTAGGGATCATGAGAGCTGTTGCTGGCAAGCCTACTAAAAAGGGTGAAAGAGAAGGTGAAGCTCAGTTTACGGCTTGTAGACCTGTGACCAGTCTCCCATTACCTTAATTGTACCTATGCATTCTTTTTCTGCATGCAAAGTATCAACTAAAATACGAGACAGATTCTCTTCGCGGGTCATGTTTTGGCCAGCTACCCAGTTAACAATAGCCATAGAAATAAATGTATGTCTGGTGCTGTCATACTGTACATACTGATCAATCTGGAGCACAAAGAAAGTGAGTGAACCCTCGGAAATGAAGCCATCATAAATAATACGATCACAACAAGGAAATGCACAACCAAATGAAATGAAAGAGGAATTGAGCCTAAAGATGAATTGCCAGATAAACATCTAATTGAATAAAACATCAGATACACCAGGGAATTACAGGAAATTCTGCAGAATACAACTGCAACTAACAAACACTTTTATTATCAATTGCGTTGCCACTTAATGTGTTGATTAATGATTTGGGCTAAAACATTTAAGGAAATGAAATCACAATTTCCCCGAGCCTAAGCTGACTTATTTAAATGACTTGTTTATTCCAACCAAACCCAAAGATATTCAGTTACTAACAAAGAGAAAACAAGCAAACATTTACACTTATTTAGAATGATTCATTCTCTGTCAATTCAATAATTAGTAGACTAAAGTTTCAGCTCTGGTCAAGTACCTTTTGAAATGTGTGTAAATTCTATAGTGTGTACTTATCTTGCATCAACATATGGTCCAGCTGATGTAGAAACAAAAACATAGTTGTCACGCGCATCCAAACACCAGCAAAGAAAACATGAAAAAGTCTACACACTGTAAATCCCTTAAGTTTAGTTCATTAGCACTTCTACACAAGTGACATTTTGAGCTAATGCTCTTCTTCAGCCTATCTGACTAAGACCTACATGAGTTTTGTGTGAGAATCAACAGATTGTTCAGCTGCAGAATGACCAACATATCTCTCTGCGGAGCAGGAATAGTAAGCCATGCATCAACCGCAACACACAGCAGGACTGCTTACGCCTACTCACACGCTGTACACACACACACACACACACCTATATGCTGAACACACTGCAGCCTGTTTCCATCGAGCAGATATTACAATAGCACGTTATCACTGCGACAGCATTGCAGGCTCTGTAATGCAAACTGAATGTCAGACAGACACAGTGGCCTTGACTGGTCGGTTCGGACCGTGTCAACAGCGCTTTTATCCCGGGCTGGCTGCACGTACAGAGCACATTTCACACAACAGTGTGGCAGTGGAAGCGGACGAGTAAAAAAAATGAGGCCTCCATCTAAAAGAGCTGCTCTTCACGTCGTGCCAGAGAGGGCTGGTAAGAAACACAGCGGCAGAGAGAGGAGGGAAAACCGTGGGCGTAATTGTATCTGAAAGTGAGGTTAACCACATACGTATTCAATGGGCCAGCTAAATCACCCCAGTGTAGAGAGCAGTTCAAATGAAGAGAAGGGTGTGAGGCTCAAAACCACTCGTCCTACAAGCTCTTTTGTCTCTTTTTTTCACCACTCTGGTCCAGAGTGAATTATCTCAACAACTATTTGATGGACCTGCATGACGTGTTGTGCAGACATTCATGGTCCCCGGAGGATGAGCCCTGCTAGTCTTTACTTATCCAGTGACATATCTCAACATCTACTCAACGGATTGCCATGAAACTGGGTAAAGACTTTTAGCTCTCCCCCAAGACTAATTGTAATAACTTTGATGCCCCTTTTCATCTTGGATGCAGCCTCATCGGGTCGAAACTAAAATAACCCTCAGCTGTACGAATTAGCTCATGTCAGCATGCTAACATGCTGAACTGAGATGGCAAACATGGTAAACATTATACTTCCTCAACATCAGCATGCTGACATTAGCATTTAGCTCAAAGCCCCACTGTACCTAAACCTTACAGAGCTGCTAGCATAGCTGTAGACTTCTATTGTTGCACCATTCTTGAAAGAAACTTTTGCAAAACAAAACAAAACTCAAATACACTTACATACTTAAACACCTTGACCAAATATATAGATGTGCATTTTATTTCCCTGCTAGTCTAATATCATCAAATCATGCATTCAACCTGTGTGACAGGATAAAAGGGATACAGCTCACAGGACTTCTTTTTTTTTTCACAGGAGAAGATGGCTGTATGTTAAGATGGAAACCTCGTGCATTTCCAGTAACACTGACATATAGTCCTGTTTGCACAGTAAAAGGTCATGAGTTATTTAGTGCACCAAAGAGCAAAGAGAGTGTTGACCAGATATACTGTGCTGTGTGCAGCAGGTATACGTAGGTTGCTCTATCTCCTTCTGATCCGTCAGAGCTTTTCTTCTTTTTGTTCTTCAGAAACATCGTTAATCAGTCAGTAAAAGCTTAATCTTGCAATAGCTAACTTTTTTGGCCACTTGCGGGAAGTAGAAACTATAAAACATTAACGTATCATCAGTCTTTAAGATGATATGGCAAAATTGTTAGCAAACAGTTGCTTATTTACACATTCAGCAGTTACAGAGTAAAATGATCAATAATATGGAGTTGTGTTTCTGCCCACCTGATGATTGTTAGTCCAAATATTATCCCTCTTATAGTTATTTTTTTTGGTTTCTGCCGACTGCTGATGGAAATATCTGGCTCTGTAGCTGCTAAATGCTCCACTGTCTGTCTGCAAATAGTGTTTTTGGAGGTGTTTTTAGAGCTTTTTTGCTGAAAACAGCTGCCTTCTGTGGCCGAAATGATGACTATGAGAACGTTGAGAGTGAACCAAAACAGTAAAGTTGCAGCCGAACGGATTAACAATGAACTACATAAAGTTGAATGAAGAGGCAGATTTAGGTGGATATTCTCTGCAAGTCCATCACAATGAGTTACCCCTCTCACCTTGTCATTTGATACATTGGAATTATAAAAATATCAATTATAGCAGCTTTAAATGTATGTGATTGTGGAGTTTGTGTAGCTGTGTCATAGTGTATGTGGATATTGTTGGTGTTGAAAAGCCCTTCTAGCAGTCAAGCCGGTCTTTACTCCCAACAAGACTTAAGTCGTTTTAACAGACTTGGTATCCTTGACGCCATTTCACTAGCGGGGCTGAAAAAGTCAGGTCATTGTTGTTGAAACTGAAAAGGAAAAAAAAGTAAAGCACGGGGTGGCGTGGGAGGTAGCAGGTGCTAATTGAAACCATCTTGCAGAAAGCGCAGAATGCCATTTCGCCACAGCTGATGCCTTTGGTTTTTTTTTCTCTGCCTAATTCAGCTCCAAATGGTACGAGCCATGCCCTCGACAGGCTGACTAATCGCTCTACACAGGCTTGGATGCAGGCGTGTGGATCAACTAGGCCAATTAGCCAAGCACAGAGACGCCTCTCGATGAGAAGAGTCCTGCTCCCTCTCTCAGCCGAGTGTCATTAATGAGCAATAGAGGAGCTGAAGCAACACTACAGTTTACTGACTCGCTTTACTACTGACAATGGGCAGGTTTTCTGGCTCAATCCTCTTGACCTCAATACAGCATGACGCCGTTTCTCTGGGGCTCTGCAGTTTTCCTGCAACAAAAATACACTTCTGGGCGGCTTAAGAGAGGGACAGAGAATGAGAGGTTGTGCCAGTGTGTGTGTGTGTGTGTCTGTGTGTCTGTGTGTGTCTGTGTCTGTGTCTGTGTGTGTGTTTCAAGTCTCTGCATATTTGAGGAGGCTGTGTGTAAATGTCCATCTGTGAGTTCTCTCCTAGCATCTGTACATTTGCGTGTGTGTGTGTGTGTGTGTGTGTGTGTGTGTGTGTGTGTGTGTGTG
>CALSBV010010309.1:10225807-10240165 GCA_943590825.1 Bovichtus diacanthus | reverse complement strand
GTGTGTGTGTGTGTGTGTGTGTGTGTGTGTGTGTGTGTGTGTGTGTGGTCATCGCAGAGAGCAGGCCTTGTGCTGAGAGTTGTCTGGTCCTCTCTTGTCTACTTGGTCAGTAAACTTGGCCCCTGCTGACCCTGGATCAGCCCTTCAGCTCAGCAAAATGAGAGGACGGGAAGCCTCCAACTATGTCTTCTGACTCATAATCAGATAATACAAACTCCAACTCAGTAAATCAAAATCTGACTTATTTCCCAATTCAACCTCTCTTAATTTCCTATTTGTGGCCTGTTTTTTTCCTGTACTTCATTTGCTTTCCTGTCCTTTCCTCCATATTCCTTTTTTTGCCTGTTTTTTTTATCCGATCGTTAACCAATCTAAAATGAAACCAGAGGGGTCTTCTCCCTCTAACTCCAAGCTAACTGTGTGTATATCAACTCATTTACTGTTGTTATTCACAAATTACTAAGCAGTGTTTCATGCCTGCAAAAGGCTATGATGATTCATCTTAATTTAGGTATTTCATTTGGTCATCTGACTCCAGGTGCATGTGTAAGTCTCCCATCACAAGGGTAGAAATATGATTCATAGGCTACTACTACATAAATGAACCATGATTCATGCAGCTCAACCAAAGCACCACTGGAAACATTTATTAGGTGAAGTTGTTATTAAAGCTGAAGTCTTTGGGCATTATTGCTACATGTTTGTACATCTGACGCATTAACCAGATCTGATGCGGTCGTCTCTGATCAACAGAGGATCTTTGATATTTTTTTTGTGAAAACAGCTACGAGTTTTAATATCCATGTTAAAGTGCAGAATGGAATAAATATCAAGCAAGCCTTTAATCTGACCTAAACTTTTTTTGTTTTGGTCCAGTTGAAGAAAGCTAAACCTTTAGTATAAAGTTTGCTCTCTCTCGTGCCGGTCGTCAAACGAAGCCTTCCGAAATGTTGCTTTTTTTGTTCAGGTTAGCCATGTTAACAGAAACTGAAAAGCCCTTAAATAACATTTTTCTCAGTCAGCCTCTTACAATGAACATTGGATCCTAAATGAAGAGACACATTTCTGCCATAGTTTGAAGCGTGTTGGTTGTTTCACATGAGAGATTTCTGTCGGTGCTCTTTTGTCTTTTGGTTTGAAGGAGGGCTGGATCTGAGTTGAAAAACGCGGCGTTTCATACTTCAATGCACCAATTAGGATTTAGCGATATTCAAATCAAAATATGATGACAGTTGTGGCATAGTTTTCTTATATTCCAAGGCCATTGTCTGTCAATCTGATCAAACAAGTGTTTATAAAAAGCATATTAGCTGAGTTGTTGAGTGTTTAACATTACGTTGGACTATGTAGACTACTGAACTGAATGTCTCTGTCTAAAGTTAGCTAAAGTTAGCCACCATAAGCTACCTGTCTTACCAGACCATACAAGGGTATAGCAGCAAAACTCTTCAGTGTACTGAATTGAAAATGAGTTGCATTGACAATAAATTCAACTTTTAATTTGTAAGAGAAACAATATGTTAGCTTAATGTTAAAGAGAAATGCTTTCCGGGAGCTTATTGTGAGATCAGCTGATATCACAGGTTCATGGCAAAAAACAGAACATTTAAGACTTGCAGCGATGTGAATTATGTGCATCAGGGCTCGGGCTTCAGAAGCTCATCAGCATGTAGTTTCACTGGGAATAAACGTACGAATGTGATGCAGGATTGTAGAAGGGAGCATAAGCAATCGCCGCTCGTTGCTTTGATGTGAAGAAAGCACGAGAAACGGTACATGCGAGGAAAAGGGTAAGAGCAAACATCAAAGCCGGCACATTTGAGTAGTAAGCGTACCAAACTGTTTAGCTGCCACATTGTATCAGTTGTATATCAGCAGCTGCAGTAGGATGTCTGCCTGTAGTGGAGAATACACCCTAGTTGTTTATCTCTTATATAATCCATATACATTTTTATAAAAACTGTAAACGTGTTAACTCACTGAATAGTGTTGAGACTGTGCCTCAGGCTATACTGCATTATAATGGTCTGTTAACTAAAGCACATTTTTATATTAAAGGTTGTTTTGTTTTTTTTCTACCACAGAAGTGAGTTTTGATCAAGGTCCCTATTTTTGTATTTGAACAGGAACGTGAAAGACAAGAGACAAAAGATGAAAAGCAAGACCAGTGGGAGAATTTATGGAAAGTGACTGAAATGAGTAAAAGAAAAAAAAAAAAAATTATTATTTATGTTTCATAATGTCCTGAGACAAATTTAGCCTTGACTTCACTGGTCCCAAACAAATTAGTCTAGGACATTTAGTGCCGCAGGAGTGGAAGACGCTCTGATGTGGATGTGTGGTATCAGCTTGTCTCCAGGCATCAGACTGGGACTTGGCTGTGACCTTTGCCTTTTGCCCGACTGCCTGCTCTCTGTGTGTGTAGATAGAAGCCAGAGTCATTGTAAGGAAAGTCACTACCTCAGGCGACTGATTGTGCTCCAGCATATATGCATATTGCGCTGCCTTGTTTAAAATGCATTTGTTGCTGTTTTTACACATGGGTGTGTTTGCATGTGTGCTTTCTAACGCGTCCTGTTGATAGCCAGTCTATTTTGGTCCTGTCTGCAGTCGTGTCTGCCTAAAAACCCATATGGACTACAGCTAGCTAGACTCATTACATCACTACTACTGTGACACCTGATACACAGGCACAGAGGGCTCTGAGCCAGACCACTGCAGGTGATACATGTGTGTGTACGTGTGTTTTAGAATATGAGGAGACAAGAAACCAGACGTAATAGACCCTATTACAATTAATTATTAAAATGTGTGAATGTATGTGCATAATGTGTCTGTGTGCAAATACATGACTCAAAAGCATAAATGTGTATTTCCATGCATGTGTATGCTTAAACCTGTTTATTTGTGTGTGTGTGTGTGTCGGCGTCTGTGTTCAGAGTCATATTTAATTCATGAGGCAGTATCACTATTTCCCCTGTGTGGCTCAGAGATGTCTGGCAGCCAAACACTCCCACCTGTAGTTTGTAATAATTGATCCAATCCTCCTGTGGCCATTTTTTTTAATGCAAACACTATTAGTGCTGCAGTGTGTGTGTGTGTCTGTGTGTGTGTGTGTGTCTGGGCCTCATACCTGATAATGCATGGATTCATTTGTCCGCTTAAGTTATTCCAGGGGTGTTAGGCAGCTGATGATGGAAAATAATGAATTATTATGTAACAAGTCTAACCGTCTGCAGTCAGGCTCAACTCTGCAAGGTTGCACAATGGTGCTTTGAGCTAAATGCTAACGTCAGCATGCTCACAATGACATGCGGATGTTTAGCAAGTATAATATTTACCATGATCTTAGTTAAGCGTTTACTTATTAGCACTTAATACAAAGTACAACTGATGGGAAGGCTGATTAGAATGTCATGAGCTTTGCAGGTATTTGGTCATAAATCAAAGTATAGGACAAAATGACGCCACTAGGGGAAAAGTCAGAGGATCAAAGTCAGGATTCATCCCCTAGGAACCATGAATGTCTCCACAAAGTTCTCCTCGTGGTTGAACGTTGGATCCTTTTTGCTATCAGGGATTTATTTTTGCAGTCTTGAAGATGGGTAAAAACAAGGAGCTTTAACTGGTTGAATTTCACCAAGTGTGCACAATTTGGATGTGTATTAATGAATATTTTGTGAAAGTACCCATGGTCGACCCTACAAGTTTGTTGCAATATCAATACCCTAGGAATTTGCTTAAAAAGCAAATCATGATATTTGATTCTATCCATATCGCCCAGCGCTGCTTTTGTGTGGTTTAATTATTCTTTTACTGTGTGACGGGGAAGTGAGAAAAACAAATCACAACATGCAAAAAAAAAAAAAAAAAAACAAGCATGCACCCTGGGGACATCGTCTCTACTGTCTGCGTCTGCTGTAACAAGCTATCCAGACATGCATAATCAAACACAGATCTCAGAAGACAGGGAGCCAAGGTGATAACTGCCATCACCGCCAACCTGCAGGGCTGCGTGGGAGGAGGCTGAGGACAACATAAGCGCTGCGATGCAATCTGACAAGGCCAAATTCACCTTGAACTCCACTGAAAGTCCTCTCACCTTCTCTCAACCAATCACATGTCATGAGGTTCCCATGTTCTCCCTCTGTTACTGTATGTGAGCACACAGCAGTTCAGTGAGTTTGTGACGATTCTTTTGTTTTGCTTCGTTAAAAAATTGAGCAGCATCCCTACTGTGCTGAATCTCCCCCGAGGTGTTTTCTACTCTGTTCTGTGCAACTCCCCACTCCCTTGCAGAAATGACATAATTCTTTGTATATGCACATACTGTGTATATAAACAATCAAACACATGCATATTCATACGGCAGGATATTGTGGCAATGGAAATAATTGCTAGACACAAACAGAGTTCTGGGGAAGTTTTGCTAAGTGTGTGTGCCCTTAAGGAGACACAAGGAGGAAGATTATTATGTTCTGCTCTTTTCTATTTTCATCATTATATCTTCCTATCTGTTCATGTCTGCTCTATTCTTTCCCCTCTCTTCTTCTCTTTTCTTTTTTTCTTGGGTTGTAATCCATCAGCGGTCTCACTGTTAACTCTGTGTATGTGTTCGTACCGCACGTCTTTGTCCTTTATGCCTATAGCATGCATAATTGAATGTATGTGCTGAAATTGAGTTTCCAGACCTTTGTTGTAGCTGCAGCTCATCTCCTCCTTCTGAAGGCAAACACTCTTTGCCAGTATATATCACACATATATCTCCCAAGGGTAGAGAGTAAAGGACATAGACTTATATTGTGATATACTGACGCAATTTAGTCTGCTACAGTACTGTCATTAGTGCCATTACTTGGTACAGGGTTTTTCCTGCATAGGGGATTTGAAGGTGCCCCGCCTCGCTTCAAATCCTGTGATGTATTTCCCAAAAACTGAGATAAATATTTCAACAGCAGTGTGGTGCCAAGTGAAAATGATGGACGATATGCTATCTAATTAGTAATGACCTATGAGGCATAACTCGTCTTTAAAAGATGATGATACATTTGTCTTGTCTGACTACAGAAGACAGGACAGGTGCTGCTCAAAGAACATTTTTAGTTTAACTGTATATGTATAATTCATAGTCATTGTGTCTTCATCATTTAATTGTAAAAAAAAAAAACATTAAGGAACAGAGTATGCTGGAATGAAACGAGATAAACAGCTTATTTAGACTTCACAAATTGCAGGAAAAATACGAGGAAGAGATAAAGTGAAATATCCTGCACAAAGTAGAACACACTGCTGTTTCCTCTCCGGCTGTCTTAACTGTCATCGAGTCACCGAGTCACTCCAACTGTGGTCGCTGGCCATCGATCTCCTCCAGTCTTAAGGGAGAGCTGGTGGTTATGGGTCATGTGACCTGGGGCTCAGGGAATTTCAGATCTGCCACTCACTGCAATGGCAGCAGTTCAGAGGTCGCACTGTTGAAACCAGAGACTTCTGGAAGAGATATAAAACATGTATGAAGTTATGTTTATGCTTCTATGGTGCTGTTGACATAAAGTGTGGAGAGAGAGATACATTTTTAAACACACAGTATGGACATGAAGAAATGCTGAACTGAGATGAAATTTGCTCTTCTTATTTGCTTTTGTGCTGCTTTAAGTCCAGATTCATTCGTCTATGTCTCAGTGTGAGAGCAGGAGACTATTGGAAGTGACCAGGGCGGCGAACAACTTACGGATATAGTTTCCCTTTGGACTCTGTCAAAATGTGATGAGAACCTGACACAGGCCGGAGTACTGCTACAGTATGTGCTGTATGTAAGATACAGTACTTCTATTGGCCTACTGTACGATTCTCTTTTATTCAACACTCAAACAGGAAGAGCTTTTTTTACTCATCTTTCACTGTACGCTCACGTGCACGTTTGCCTGAGATGTGTCTTTGTGTTTTGCACGACGTCGACGTGTGTATCGGTTTTATTTATATCAGTTTATTGACCAGGTGGAGAGGAAATGTCTTCCCTCACTTCTCCACCACAGTGGGGTTCAGTACACAGTGTTCCAGTCCTGGCCAGAATCAAGCCTAAAAATAACCAAGAGCGGAAAATACACCTCCCTCACCCTCTCTGTGCCTCTCCTCTCCTCCTCTGTCATTTTTCTTGCCTGAAATGACAAACAATTTACAGAAAGACTTCAGAGCCATATCAAGGGGGGAAACAGAGCATTTTACACAATAAGCAGCCTGGTTTGGAGGAAGTTTGTCTGTCTGTCTGTTGATTTAAAGTGTACTGCAAGAAGGAGGGCACAATGAATAAACTGTGCAGAATGTGTTGCGTCAATTGCATAATGTATCATTTTCTGGAACTAGGGTCTCTTAATCAAAACAGTAACAAAAGGTGTGGTTTGGTAGCGTGGGATCATAGGAGTTGTTGTCTTTACCACTAATACTATCATTGCAGTCACTTCTCCCGGTTTGGATTCCTTCACTGTTAATCGTTCAGTAGGTTTTTAACTGGAGCCGAATTATCTGCAGAGGCCTCCTCCTCTCCAGAACAAATGGACCCGGTGATTAAAACGGGTAAAAACACTGTTTCACACAAAGCCGTTTCAGGCCAAAAAAATCAGTGTTTCCCCAGTGGACACAGGGCAGAGGAGCTGAGAGCTAATCGCTAACATTTGCTCAGCGTGTGTCTCTGATAGGTTAAGATCCTGACCTCCGATGACTAAAATCTCAAGCCAGTTAAAATATATAGTTAAAATGGACCAAGATCTAAAAACTGTATCGTAAAAATGGAAAATGTTGCTAAAGTTTGGATAAAAATCATTAAACGTGACCAAATGAAATTTTACCTTGATTATGACATATTTCTCTAGGTTTGAAAATTGTTGGAACCATTTGTGAGAATATAAGTACACAACTCAACAAAAATATTTAACATAGGTCTAGCCATTTTTAAAGATTACATGTTACATATTATACATTTAACCAACTTCACCACAACTATAGTTTGGCACTAAAATGTTGTAGACTCAAGAGTACAATTGGATATAGTTGTTTGAGCAGATAAAACATTCCTTCGAAACATCCATGTCTACTGTCATAGGAACCCTAAACCCCCGTGGATTTGTTCCCTCCCTCTCCGCCTATTCATCCGTCCAGCACACTTCCTTCTTTTCCTCCGGTGGATCTTGGATCAAAGCCTCAGCTCTCTTTGTGTTCATATGCACTCTGGGGGCCCGGATCAATTGATTGTGTCTGGAAGGTATTGAGTTTGTCCAGCGCTGCAGGTGTCCTGTCCTCTCCCTTATCTCCACCGCAAGCTTTTCATGTGGGCAACAGCACAGCATAATTCTATTAACAGTGGCTGGGTAGAGACCAATTTCACCAGATTAGCCAGGGGTAAATCCTCACTTTAAAGGATCAGTGCTTAAGAGATAGGGATGTGGATGGAGAGGTGGACAAATGCCACCATAGAGTATAGTGTGCCACAAAAATGCCCACCTTTGGAGACAAACATATAGGGGATGAAGCACTTTCTCTCTTCCTCACACACTGACTCACAAGTTTGTGTTGTGTAAGCTGCTTTGTAATGCCAAAGCCCCTTATCTCTATGTTTATGCAATTAGGCTGGTGAAACAAAGCCCATAGTAATTAATCATAATATCCCTGACGATACAGTATGTCACTGTGTCACCTCTGCTCCTGCTGCTTTACACAGCTCTCCCTGAGAGGACTCAAACTGTCTGGAGACACTTCCCAGCGCCTGAGTCATACCAAAGATGTATTATAAATGCTAAATTAACTGCATTTATATAGCATTTTTACAATCTTAGCGACCACTCAAAGCGCTCTACAACACATGTCAGCATTCACACACAGTCATACAGAGGCTGCCATACAAGGAGCCACCTGCTCATCAGGAGAGATAAACACACACACACAGTTATCCCTTCCACTATACACATCTTAACGGCCTTCTTCACCTCTGAACTGAGTCAAGTCAGTCTGCTCAGCTCCACACTGCAGCACCAGCAGTCATTCAAGCTGGTCTGAGATCAGCATTAAGCGCAGGCGGCGATGGACGAGTGGGTGTGTGGCTCCTGAGGGTGTGAGTGCTGATGGATAGAGGGAGAGGAAGAACTACGAACGTCATTACGCCCGCGATTCACATATTGTAGGCTGAGGGGAGGAAAAAGAGAAACCCGATGGTTGCACTCAAGAGTTAATCCTGCTGAGCAAATGTGTGTGTCACAGAACTGAAGCACAGAAGATGAAAATACACACGGCAGATTTCATGTGTTTTGCATGTAAGCACATTTTTTATTTAATTTTTTTTTTTATTCCGTTGACAGCAGAGTGGGCAGTATGTGGGCTGGGAGATTGAAAGTTTGACTGTGGGACGAGTCGGAGGTGGATGTGAAGCGGGAATGAATGCTCTGAGGTCAATACCAACACAATTGCTAATATACTCAGCAGTGGCAGATAGAAAAGCTGATTTTTAAACACTCTTTCAGGAAATAATGAAAGGGATTTTAACGCTGGTTTTGTTCCCTCTGTCTGTTTTAAAGCATTCATGCACTTTTAAGGAGTCAAGGATGAACTGATTTTGAATTTGGTTGGAAAAAGGTCAAGGTCACTGTGACCTCACAAAACATGTGTTTGGCCATAAATTAAGACTGTGTATGCTAATTAGGACAATTTCACTTACATGTCTAATAGGATAAAATGATGAAGTATTCACTTTTGGACAGACATGGATTTAGACTGCAACTTGACTGGTTGGTGGAGGCATTACATTCTAGTTGAATCTTTTCCGAGTCCCAAGACGCCCTGAAATTCAGAAGTTCAATAGCATGAAATCCTAAAAAACTCAAATCCTTAATTGACTACATTGTTTTGGCTTTCAACATTTGAAAGTAACAAAATTTGAACTAGACTAAATTTCAAAGATTCTCTCTTTTTTTTTTTTTTTTAGCACAAATGGTTTTGTGTTTCAACATAACAGCATGTTTGAATTTGTATCTGACACTTTGAAATACAGCTGTAGCCTATTGATTTTTAAACCTTTTTTAAAAAAAATTTTAAATATAGAAAAATGGCAACCTGCTGATCACGCTAGAGGTGAAGTCAGGGAATCGCCAAAGTCAATAGGATTCATCCTGTGGAGACGATGATTATGTGTACAGAAACTCATGGCAATCCATGTAATAGTTGCTGAGATATTTCACTCATGACCAACATTGCCATCCCCAGAGCCACGTCACTAACAGTGCTGAAAAGTCCCCACTAATTGGGTTCTAGAAAATTCCAGCCGTCCGCATTCACACTTATGTATTGCCTTGTGTACTGTTCATTACGAAAAAATGACAAATGTAACTTCAGAGCACGGATTAATTACTCTGGGCTACTGTTTTGCTGAGCTTTCTATCCCCCTCCTCTGCCTCGTTTCCTCTTTATTACTGAGAGAGACGCATTCAAACTGTACTCACTTGGTTCAGCACTACAGCAGTGACAAGGGCATATCCACCTCTGACACAGGGAGAAATGCTGTAGTGAGTATTAGGGTTGGATTGGATATGCTGATGGAAATAATCATTATGATGAAAATACTGACGACACCAATGCTTATGCTATTTGACCCATCTGTTCTTCTGAAATGTATCTAATTGTCTGAGCATCCTAACGCAGTACAGCCATTTGCATGGACAGTCGGAACCCCTGCTGTTTCTTGGACTTCTCAGGAAACAAATATCCCTTGTTGAACCGATGGCTGTCAGATTGTTTGGCAACTGTGACGTAGCTGGCAGAGTTAGAGACAAAAACCACACGAATACAATGGCGGGAGAGCAAAAGAGTGCAGAAGAAAAAGCAGGCAACTTGACAATGAGCGAAGCAGACAGATTGTGTGAGAATGAAAAAGAAAGAAAGAATGAGGAATTTGGCAGGGAAACAATGGTGGGGAAACAATACAGTTTGGTACAGTAGTGAGTAGTGAGAGTCAGAGAGGGAGTCAGCTTGTCACGGATGTGCACGCTCTCGCTTTTCCCCACAGATCCGCGCCTGCGTCCGAATGTAAATGTCACTGTCGCTGATGCGAGAGCCCCGTCAGGTGTCATGTCAGAAATGTCACGATGAGTGACACTTTTGGTCGAAGCGGATCCCAGTGCGGTGGGAGACGATGGTGCAATCGCCATGAACCCAACAGAGTGAAAAAGAGCCGACGGCTGCAGAACTCACGAGATCGTATCGTGACATTTTTTTGTGTGGGTGCGAGTGTGGCAGCGCGCATGCATGTGAGTCTGTCTGTGCGTCTGCATTTGTTTGTGCGTCCATACGAGTGAGGCTCGTCAAACTCACTTCGAGGTTGATTGATGGTCATTTACATGCACAGTCTCTCGCTCCCTCCCTTTATCTCTCAACCCTTCGTCAGATAAATTGCGCCAAACACCAGACAGAATAAGGTTATCGTACTTTGTGTCGCATTTGGTGGTTGAATTCAATGCACGCATGTGGAATGTGTCATAAATTGTTACTGCATAACGGTCTTCTCTCTTTTCTCTCAGTGTGCTGTTTTGTGGTTCACAAGCGGTGCCACGAGTTCGTCACCTTCTCCTGTCCCGGAGCAGACAAGGGCCCTGACACAGACGTGAGTTCAGCTTTTTTTTCTAAATACGAAGACACCTGAGCACATATATTTGCACACAAAGACACACAGTAAAAAATGTTGTCTTGGTATTGCGAGACAGTTTGGAATGCAATCTGTAGTAGAAAGAAAAGAAATCCTTAAAAGGGCAAAATATGTTTTCAAATAGTAGGGTTCAATTTTCTGAAGCTTTTATCCACTGTAGTATTAAGAAGTTTCAGGGTTTGTTTTTTTTGACAACTGATAAGAAACAAAGTAAAAGAAGAGCAGAGTTTAAATACCTTGTGAAGGGGGGCACCTCTGAGTCGTAGGAAGTTGGATCTCAATTTTTTCTCAACCTGTGCAAATAGGTTCAACAGAAACTGACACTCCTCTGCCCTCATCATACAGCATGTGGAGGTGCAGCGCTATGCAGCGAGGTAAACACACTTCCAATGAAGGCTGAAGACAGCTGCAGTTCTGCAAAGTCTTAACTGGAAGCAATAGTGAAACTGTGAACAGTACTGGTTAAGGACTACAATGATAGTGCAGCTTACTCATAAACTATAAACTACGAGATCCTTTAAACAAGAGTTGGACCAAAAACTTAAGTAGTACAGAAACAAGGAAACTGGATTCACAAATATTAGCAGTTTCTACTAGCAACGGAAAAGCAACAGAACTCAAAACTCAAAATCCAGAAAGACTATCACTATTTATTGTTTTTTTAATTTTTTTTTTTTTATATCCTCTTGTATACAGTCTTTATTACTGTAACAATAATGCCACTGTCGACCTGAGAAGGATGTAAACAATCATGCTCCTCTATGCCTTCATCAACAGTACTAATCAAACATTTTATATTTAAGTTCCACTCGTTTTAGATCTCGTTCCTTTTTATATTATATGCAGTGCGGTTGACTTGTAGTGGCTTAATGTTCCAGTTGATGACAAACCAAGTGTATGGAAGCAAATAATGTCCCTAAGGATGTGAATCGTATAAACAACTGAATACCTAATTGTGACTCATTCACTTTTAAATACATCATTTTGACATTTAAACACCACTGAATGTATACACTGAAATGAATGCCTTTTTCAGCCATCTCTGTGAACCTCACTCTGAAACGTTCAGTACCTACCTTATAGACCTCGTACTGTAGGCCGATTTATTCAGACTGACCAGTTAAAACACTTGAAAGACCAGCGTGTCAATATTATATTACGAGGGAGTATTGCAATATATCATCATATTGATTTTTATTTTGTGTCAGCCTGTAAAACTCAACTCTCTATCTTCACTATACATCACATGGTGCACGTCTCTGTTGTTGCATCAGCAACCGTTTGCTTCCACACATCAGGTGTGATAACATTGTCCCTCATTAACCCCGTCTCTTTCCCCCAAAGCTTATCTGATGCAGGGTGTTGGTTTTTTATCAGTGTTGGAGTCTGACCTCGTTGGCCCCTCGGGGTGCAGTATCTCTTTTTGGAGTGCGTGCGTGTCTCCTCTTCCCTCCAGCCAGGAACGGGATCTGTCCTTGGTTAGATAAGAGTGGAGGTCAAGCACAGCCGCAGCACGCGCTGATGTCTGTGTACTTACATGCAACAAGCCAATAACGTGTACAGTTTGTGCATACATGCAGCTGATAAGCCTGACACAGTGGTGGAATAAGTACATTTACTCAAGTGCTGTACTTAAGTACACTTTTGAGGTAGTTTACGTTTATGTTACTTCCTTCTTGTACATTTGGGATTTAACAATTGCATTTTCTATTCCAGTGCATTTATTTGACAGCTTTAGGGAGTGCGTCCACATAATGTTTTTTTTTTCCTGACAGGGCGCTTGGGGATTTGCTTCATCCCAGCGTTTCATAAAAAAAAACAAAAAAACTCCCAACGCTTTTTTTTATGTTTCTAAGACAACAATATCTTGACAACATGTCACTGTTCTAACCAACGTTGCATGCGAGACTAGCATCGCCCCTTTGGTTTTTATTGTCTATTTAGGCTACGATCTATTTGTTTGACATTGTTTTTTCACCGTGAGCAACAACCGGAGGAAGCTTGCCCTCATACTTTGTATGAATGAGCTCGTCACCGCTCATTAGGCTAACTTTGCAGATTTAGATTATCAATACAAATTATAAATCAACTAATAAATGTTGACGTATTATTATATGCTAGTCGACCCAGCGGTACATGAAGTAATTAAGATTAGCTCCACCTTTACCAGCTTCAACATTAAAGTAATGAACACATTAAATACATCCCTAATTCAAAAATCACTTAATAATACATAATTACATGATTCTGAAACGGGCCATTCTGCATAATGAAAACTTTTACTTTTAGTACTTTTACGCAAGACTTCTACTTATAGCAGAGTATTTCTTTACACTTCAGTATTGCTTCTACTACTTGAGTAAAAGATCTGAGCACTTCTTCCACCACTTTCTTTATCTCTAACCGTACGACCGCAAACACACAGATAAAACAATTAAGACGCGAGTGTTCTCGTGTTTCGGCTTCACCAGAGTGAAAGACCTGCTAATGAATGTTCCCTTTGCTGAGCCAATTAAGATGCACACCCACACCAATATCCTCTCATGTTTACACAAGCAAGAACATTAAAATGTTTTCACATTTCATTAACTGCAATTACGACACCCTGTTTGTTCACCGCCTCCTCGCTGTGATTTTCAGGTTCTCCTCATTAAATAACATCAGAAGTCCTTTAAGTGTTTTAAAAAGAGGTCGATGCAGTTTAGTGAATCTGTTGCGTCCAAAGCAATCAAGAGTGCACTTTTGTTTTACGCCTTGTGCTTTTATCAACTATAGATCAAAGCAGTCGCTCTGTGTTGGCCTCTTTTTTAAGACTCATTTTCGTCTTCATTGCATCTCCTGTCTCTCTCTTATACACACACACACACACACACACACACACACACACACACACAAACAGACCTGCATTTAAGTGCCCATTGTGAATTTTGATCTGCCTGTTTTTGTGCCCATTATCTACCGACTGGCTTTGGCACGGAGCGGACAGAGAGCCCTTTGGGGACGTACCTCTTTCACTTCCAACGGATGATACGGGACTCATTGTTTGCTCATACGCAAAACGAAGTACCCTTTTTTCTTTAATCTCATCAGTGTTTGACCTTTTTCTCATTTAATAGTTCCCGTGCAGATTAGTCAAGTTTACAAAAAACTACAGAAGTTTGAGAAACTTTCATAGGTCTGTTAGTTTGTTTTTGTGTGACTTTGGTTAGTTCGGATTTACCGAAGTTACACAAAAACACAAAATAGTAGACCGGCAACTCCCTTGTTCTGCAGGGTGAAATTCCAATTTTTTTTTCTCAATGAAGTCTGGTGGCTTTGGCGAGATCATAGATGATGTAACGGCTTCAGTTCCTCGTCGGAAAGGGCTGTCTGGCGGCAAGGTGAAGCTGTGAAGATCTTCTAAATATAGCATATATTTAAACTGATATAGATTTTTTTTTTAGGTCGCTTGGGGCTCAGACACACACTCACACACACTCACACACACACACATACACACACAGACACACACACACAGACATACACACCCTCTGCCCCTTTGCACTGTGGGTTGTGAGTAACCCTTGTGTCAGCCGTGGCGAGTGAATGGCGTCATCTGTCCAGCAGATGCTTTGATGAACTCGCAGAAGAGAGAGATATGTTTGCATTAGCATTTAAGTGAAAAGTGCTCTCTCTCT
>CALSBV010010309.1:10201742-10224242 GCA_943590825.1 Bovichtus diacanthus | reverse complement strand
GACGTCTGTTCAATGTAGTTTGCTATACTCATAACAGAGAAACTGGAATGTTGAGGGGTGTGGTCAGGTGCAACAGTAATAAGTAATAAAGTAGTAAAAGTCATGTAAAGAATATTCTCTGATTTGATGGACCACAGCTTTGTCACCTCTTACTTCTAGTCTTCAAGAGCTGTTTTAGGAGGACAGTTGGAAGTGGACACGCTGGTGAGTGACCACCACTGCTGTGTATAGAAGTGCAGTAACATGTCCAAAATGTAACTGAGAACCACACTGTGAGACTCTTACAAACCCCTCATCAAGTGTAAGTAAGTATCTATACAAACGACTACAGCCACCCTCTGTCCCTTATCACTGCAGTCATCAGCGCTCAGGCCTGTTGACACTCTGCTGAAACCTACACTGTTCACTTAATTGGTGTGACGAGCAGAGCGAGCGGCATCATTCGCCACCGGCTCGTGTGCAAAATGAGGATATCGCTGAGAAAAGGAGAAGGGAGAAGAAGGTGAGCAGGGGTTTGCTGGAAGAAGATTGTTGAGCAGCTGGATTGTTTAACCCTCAGCTGAGAAAACAAAACTTTATTTCTTCGATATGACATTTTTTTCTTACACATACACGGATATATGTTAGCGCCTACAGTAGGTGTTAATTACTGACACATTTGTTTGAATTTCTCATCTGCTCTCAAATAAGAAATCATCCCTGAAAATATGAACGCATGGCCTCAAGAATATACTGTCCAGTGATATACTATAAACATAATGTTGCCTTACAAAGATCCTTCATCCTTCCTGATCGTTGGAAAATAATAAAACATATTTAGATTAGTCGATTTAGATAACAATGTTATGATGTTTGTCACTTTATATAAAATCCGCTTCACGGGTCATTGGAAAAAGTTCCACTTCTATCGACACAGAAGTCATCATTTAGAAATAAACTGCATGCAATAAAGAGACCAGCTCAACTGTTTCCAGTGCAGTAGTTATCTATCAGCTGTATCCAAATGAGGTCATCTGTAATCCAGCTGCAGTTTGTCAGCGAGATTAGCGGAGGCGCAGTTCAGGTCTGAGAAACTGCGACTGTCCCACGTTCAGAAACTGACATTAGGAGGAGAGCACAGTGGTTCTCCCATGACTGAATTATAAGTGCTTGTGCATGAGCTAAAACTTTGTGTGTGTGTGTGTGTGTGTCGTCAGCTAATAATTCCTTATGCGATTAGAGAATGGGATACTTTTACTGGTACCTAATGATAGTTCTTACTTTTTGCTGTTGCTCAGCGAAAACAATGTATCTCCAAATTTGGTGATTTAGAATTTTCCACAAAGCTGAAAACAGGGTTGTTTTTCTACCCACGTGAAAAGTTGACCTTTTCGCAGATGCACGGTTTTCCTACGACAGCAACATTTTTGAAATAAGGACTAATTTGCAATCAGTTCATTCTTGTGTTTCACATCATAGGGAATATAGTTTACATAGTTTTGTGTGAGGTCATTTAATTCTGACTGATGGACGCCTTTATGCTGAATATTTAATGTGTCTCATATTGGAGCTCATATTGTTGATGTTCCACTTATCTGTGCAGAAAAACAAAGATGGCTGGCTGTTGTTTTTTTTGCCTGATGAACAGTACCTGTCAACAACCTGCCAACTGCCAACCTGTATAGAAAGAGAGTGAGAGGAGAGAGCGAGCCGGAGCATCACACTGAGTCAGACGAAAAGAGTTGAGTTGCTGCATTTTATTTTTGCATCACTTTGACACATTGACAGGTGTTGTGCTGAAATTTGGCGAATCCCTTGTTTCTCCCTTCTCCTAGTACTGAAGGCTTCTTTGTTTCTTTATACCTTTAAAGGTGGCCGCTTCTGTCCTGTGCTGGGCATCAGTGCAGCTCGGGGGACATTTTTCCTCCTTATTCCTCTTATTTGGTCACCTCCAATTTGTCTTTGCTTGACTAAAAAAAACTTCACTTCACTCTCAAACTCAGTTCCTGTGCTCGGATATCGGTGTTTCCAGGCCTGTGATTTGGCATTAGCCTCGCCTGGGAGCATGCATTTCAGCGGCGTCTCGCACCATTAGCCTGCAAGTCTCAAGCCATTACCCTCCAAGCAGCTCGGCTTTAACCTGCAGCAACAGCTGGGAGGGCTAGCTAACAGCACGTCTGCTACAGCGGCTTACACAATGTCAAATCCCTCCACATGTTAATGCTGAAGTGCACAGAGAGCAGATTACAGTTCAGAGTCAAGCTTGCCGCGTCAACACGTCCTGCAGAGTGCAGCCACAAGAGCAGGCAAGGGTGATGAATTAACTTGACAATAATTCCGTATAAAATGTAAGTCAGGGAGAGGTCAGCTTAAAAGACAAACGTTTGTCTTTGTGTCGTTAACCCAGAGGAGCAGATCGGCCTTTAGATTGCAGACGTTCTGATTATATAAGGCTGTGAACATGAAGCTGCTCTTCGGTCACAAATTACAATATGTCCGACTGTTAAGTAGTAAGCAACATTACTTTAGGCGTAGCAGATGTCCCACACTGACGCAGCCTCTGGTCATTTCACAGAGCTCTCAATGAAGTGCAATTTTTTTTTTTTACTGTACTACTATTGGTTTGAGTGCTGCTTAAAAAGTCAGGGTTATACTGTCAGGCTCAGAGCAGATTCCAGAAGTTCATGTTTATGAACTGTTTGTTGATCGTTTGTTCATCCTTACCCCTGATATTTAATATTTGTTATTGATATATATATATATATATATATATATATATATCTTCAGTAGCGTTTCATCAAAATGATTATCATGGTTTAACCGCAATCAAAAAATGATAAGGCATAAAAATATTTTGCGGTGATTATGTGTGTGGATTATTTATTCCATCTGGTTCAAAATCTAACAAATGTGCTTTTTGTTACTTAGGTAAAAAAGAAATGTTATTATTTGTTATACAGTATCGGTTATACTGATATGCCGGGTTGTATTCACAACGTTCATAAGATATGAAGTGCATAAAAACCCACACTTTATTCATCAGAAATCAATAAGCCTGAAAGTATGAGATGTCTGAGCAGATGGAAAATATGAGCAATTACATAAGCTGCTGATTTAATCACAGATATCAAATTTCAATCTGCAGTTATTGCCTGGTTACATAAGCCAGTGTGTTAAATTGTTAGTGAATGTTGGGGCTTGTTGGGGACACTGCTGTCTCAAGGCAGGAGACAATAATGGGGATTCTGAGAATGCGAGTGGTGTGGGACACTGAAGACTGGTGAACTGTCCTTTACTAGACATTAAGCAACAGAACATGTCTGGTAGTTTTATTTTACTATCACACTTGCCTGGCTTTTTGTCTGAGAACAACATGTAAACAGAAAGGTACCATGCCAAGTGGCACACACCTGCAGGAAACGTGTCAAACCCATCTCCTACAGTAAATACATTGTGTTATTTTTGTTATGCCTGCCCTTTTAACACCTCATCCTGTGCTTGAGTGGGAGTGCACGGGTTGCACATACAGTATAATACACTTGGTGTCAGGCAGTCTCTCTTTGGTGCTATTGATAGGGAGTGCAAATGAAAACATCACACATTGCCTAAATGCAGCACGTCTAAATGCTGGAGTGTGAAGAACACTGTTTGCATGACTGTCCCCAGGCTGTGCTGCACAGGGAAGGAAAACTCTGTGTTAGCTCTCACTCACACTCTGCTTCTCATCTCCTCACGTCACCTCTGCTTTTATTATCTGTCACCCGGTTCTACTCGTGTCTGAGGATGGCCACCCACCTCACCAAAACACACAGTGGGGCATGCGTACTGTAGCGCTGCCGCCTGCTGACTTCTGCAAATGCCTGCCCTTTTGTTAAAGCACAGCAGCAGGTGGGGCACGATACAGAATGCCAGCGGGCCAATAAACCAGCAATTTGCTTTTTCTCAGCTGCACTGGGTTATAATACTCACCTTACGGTAGAGCTGCTGGAAGGGCTGCAACCAATAATCATTTTTATTAGAGATAAATCTATTGATAAAACTGTGAATAATGCCCCTTAATCAATTACCCAGAGCCAAAGGTAAAGTCTCCAAATTGACTGTTTTGTCTGATTAATAATCCAAAAGACAAAGATATTTAATACAACAGTGAGTTTTTGCCAATTTATTCTTCATACATGACTTAAATTATACATTGATTATTAAAGTTGTTGACGATCAATGTCGTGTCAATCAACAAATCAATTACATCGATACTTTTTTCAGCTTTAATTGCTGCAAAATTGTTTCTCTCAGACAGGTCATTTTTTCGCTCATTCATTTAAGTGACTTTTGAAAACAATGTTTCCAGAATGTGATTAATGCAGTTGCCTATTTTCTTTTTTACTTACAAAGACTTAGGCTGTTGCTGTGTTTGCAGACACACTGTATATACACTTGATATAGACTTTGATATTGTGCTCAGCTCAAAGATACACACAATGCATTTTTGTTGAGTAACGCAAACAGAAATTTTGTTGAATTATACTTTACCGTTATAGTATACATTGGAACGACACATTTTGTTCCTGCATTTGTTCAAGAGTTTGATTACAAGATGCTAAATCTCCAAATCCAGCCTTTGTTTTCTCTGTACACACAAACCGTACTTCAATTCAGCTACATAAAACTGAAAATGTGGCCCCAAAGGCTGCACAAATCAACACCAACTGTCTCCTCTGTCTGCTTTCCTGAAGGAATCATGTTTAGTAGTGTGATTATGTGCGACCGTAACGTGTGTTTATGTCTACCCTGTATTGCTCCACAGCATGTGTGATGATCTTACTTTTGCTTATTAACAGTGAGGCTCATTAAAATCCATTCGCAGGCTGACAAAGACAGAAACCTTTAAATAAACCCCAAAGACCTGGACAGGAACAGGGGGAAAGTGTGAAGCAATTAAGTAGATTTACGAGAGCGTTTCAGTCAGTTCGCACTGCTCCAGTGTTAATAAAGTTAAGAAATTGTGAAAAATTATGGGCACAGCAAAAAGCGACATAAAGCCGCGGGCTCATTACAGCCCACACAGTCGGTATGTTACACACGGGATGCTTGGGTTGAAATCTTGTTTAGGTAAAAGATCCAATGGAGGAGCACTTCCTCAGCATAGTCGGCCATTTTATTAGCCTCAGAGTTTTTCCATCCTAGTGTTACCAATGCGTTTATTATGGATGGTAATTGAGGCCCGATAATCTCCAAGATAAACGTAGATACTATTTCGGCACAGATAGAATCATTCATTGTGCTTATCAACATGCCCCGCGTGCTAATTATGTCCAACCTCCTTGTGAAATGTTAATTAATGGGAGTAGGTCATGTGTGGATGAGAATTCATTTTCTTCTTCTAATAAGAGAAAATCGAAATGTGCTGAAACATGCTGACATTCTCAGAGAAAGACGAGGCTTGCCGAAAAAAAAAAAAAGCCAGAAATGTAAGGGTGGGTAAAGACAACGAGTGTGAAGACTTAGCAAAGAGAAATTGAGACATCAAGAGAGAGGCAGGTAGGGAATAAAAGTGTGGGCGCTGCTCTACCATCAAAGTTTTATTAAATTAAGAGGAATTTAGTGAATCTTCTTCTGGGGGAAAAGAACAGAGAGCTGCCGCATCTGAGGTCCTGTCTTTAAAAGAAGCAGGAAAAGTAGTAGGAGGAGTGGATAATGAGGACGGAAAGTGAGAGGAGAGGGTGTCCAAAAAAAAGAGGAAACATTTGGAAGTAAGAACTAACACATGGAGGCAAAATAGAGAGAATAGAAGGGGGGAAATCAACAACATTGTGTCCTCCAGTGAACCCGGAGGAAGGAAAAGTAGAGCAAGGACGGGAGGCTGCAGGGCTTTCTGGCTGCAGTGATTGGCCTGTGAGTGTCCTTAAAGACTGTACACACACACACACACACACACACACACACACACACACACACACACACACACACACACACGATACGATGATTACAGTGCATGATCACCTTTATATACATGCGTGAGTGGTACCGTTGTTGATGTTGGCGTGTTTTCCAAATTCTGCGTGTGTGTTTACCTCCTGCTGGTGTGGGTGTGTGTGGGTGTGTGTGGGTGTGTGTGTGTGGGTGTGTGTGTGTGGGTGTGCGTGTGTGCGCGACCTGTTCTTCTCTTTACCAATTGCGTCTGCTCCTTCTTCTCCTATTTGGTTTCTCATTCTTCTCTTCTTCTTTGGTGCAGAATAATTATTTTCAGACATCTCTTCATAGCTTCTGTCAATCATTGGTGTTCATTCATATTTTGACACTAAAACAGAGACATCTCATCAGTTTAGTTAGATTGTCTATTGTACCGGTAACTAAAAAAAGATCAGAACATTCCAAGTGGCCAGTGTGGAACTGGGCAGTATGACCAAAAGTCAATATACAATCATTTCACACCTCAGGAGGAACTGGAGGACATAGCTGGGAAGGGCTTACCTTATATAGCCTGTTTTTACTATGACCTGGAACTGGACAATTTGCAAAATAGTTGGATACATTTCTGGTTTATCATACAGCTTCATTTGAATATATTTATTTGGAAAACAATGCTTTGGCACCATTACTTTACATTTTCTTTCAAGTTTAGCGAGAAACTTGTAATGAGTTTGTGTTTCGAGGTACTTCTCTCAGTCAGGTGCGTTCACTTGCACAACAGATAAGCTGCCCCAGAAACGTCAGTCTGAGCCAGTGTTTGTGGCTGCAGCGTTACTACAGAGAGGAGCAGCTCAGAAAGGTGGACTCTCGAGGAGTTTAGCGTCCCTGACATGTTTACGTCTCCCAGGCCGAGACGCTTTGTTATTGTGACCCGCTGTACTACTCACACTAACCTCGTTTGATCTCTTTTAAATTGAACTTTGTGTTCACCTCAAGAGCATGGGCTGTTTCTTTGGATCGCCCTTTTGGGAAACTTTGTAAGTCACGTGATCAATTGGAGCGTTGGCATTGTTAATTAATAACTGATTACATCTTGGAATCTAGTTAGTCTGCGCTGCTTCCGCCAGATAAAAGGCATTGAAATGCGTAATCTTCATCCAACTCAGACCAACAGAATCTTTTGTCGCAGGAGAGGCTTATTTTGTACTATAATCGTTCCAGAAAAACAAGCACTCGTTGCTAGATGTGATTGCTGAATGAATGGAGGCTCAGTTTGTGCAGACGGACTAATGATGGTGCGAGAACCTGCTCCCCGCTGAGGTGAAGTGTAGAAGATGATTAGTCATAAAACTTGCACTCTCAGCAGGCGAAAGCCTCGGAGTGGCCTGTTGGGAAGTGTTTGAGATAAGGAAGCGCACCACAGAGCCTAACCTGATTTAAGAACTTAATGGCGCCGCGTGAATAACATCACTGCTGAGTGTAATTTCATAAAGCACAAATTGGGTTTTGTCGTCGATGATTAATGTGCATAACAAAGCCTCTGACTGCATGGAGGTTGCGGATAACCGAGGTGGATTCATTATTATCATGTATTTACTTCTTATTCAAATGCCACTGCAATGGCTGTGTCTCTTCTTCTTTGGCATTTAGCAAATCCCAAATTGATATCAACGTTCATTTTGTCGCCCGACTCCCTAATAAGTGAGAAGATTAAATGTGGATTTAGGTTTGATTTACTAATAATGAAAACGGAGTGTGTGCTGCACCAAGGCTCTTATGAACAGGCCAAGTATCTGTAATTCTAAAATTATGTAATCTTGCATCATTTCTCCCTCCCTCCCACTTTTCCTTCCCTTTGCCCTCATTTGAAATATTTCTTTCCTGCAACTTTCGCAGATTTCTTTCATTGTCGTTCAGTCATCACATATGCAACAGCAAAGACTGACCAGGGACATAAGACTTGCTTTGCTGTCATAAACGCAGTTCTCAATAATACGTGTGTGTGTGTGTGTGTGTGTGTGTGTGTGTGTGTGTGTGAAAAGCATTTGCTCAGCAGCAGCGAACAGGAGTTTGGAATGAGAAGAGTTTGCAGTCTCTTACCAAGCTAAACCTTTCTGTCTGTCTCGCACAAGAAAAACAATGTGACTTTAAAGCTGCCTGTAACAATATTTGGATATTACTACTTGGACGGCATGTGATGTTAAAAGAGTTACTCAAAGTGATGAACCCACAGAGGATCGTCCCCAAACTCTGCAGTTTCAATTTTAGCGTAGAAGAAGAAAAAGCGCCACAAGATTTTGCTTCATGTAGAACTCGGAACTAACTGGTAAGAGATCAATAATGAAAACGTTAGCTCAATCTGAAATACAAAAAAATAATTATAATCATTCTTGACTGTGGGCAAATCATAAATATAGTGTTATTCAGCACGTCAAGATAATCAAGTAATTGTATTCATCAGACGAGAGTTTTATAAATAATTTATAGATTTAAAGTACAGTATACCAGGTGTGTCTGCATGTGTGTGCATGTGTGTGTGTGTGTGTGTGCGTGTGTGTGTGTGTGTGTGTGTAGGTGTGTGTATGAGACTCTGCATCTCTACCCCTGCACTTGTCTTGCGCATGTGTGTGTTCTCGCAGACAGGCTGGTAAACAGTGTGTGTTTGCGGGCACACGGCAGCCAGGGAGCTGACCTATTCCTCAGACTGGAGGCGGAGGCAGTTCGTGATTAATGTCACCACCAGGGAGGGACCACAGGAAGAAGGGGGAGGGAGGGAAAAGTCATCGAGCAAGTTTTGTGATCCGTTCCTATCCAAAAACACAATCCACATTTGCTCTCGTGAATGATGATATTGAAAAATGGCTACGGGGTGTCAATGTAGCAGCTTTTGCTCCTGCGAAAGTGAGTCACAACCCGTTGACGTGTTCGCTGTAGTAAGGCTCTTGCTCATTGATGCATCATTCACCTTGACCAAGTCTTCCCAGGCGTCCGCTGCTAAATAGACGGTGAGAGGTGTTGAAATGTCTTACAGCAGAGTGTGATATTTAAATAAAAAGCGAAATGATCCTCAGACGATAGCCGATGGGTTCTTCGATTGCAGTGCGTTCCGCCTCTTTCGCTCGCCGCATGGTGTGTTTACCTGCCAAACAATACCTTGCTCAAACGTGATTCACCAATACTACGTGGACTACAAACGGAAACGATCCGCCGTGTCAAAGTTGCATGTATTGTGAGCCCATCTTAACCTCTTCCTCCAAGGGTTTTCCCGCCAAATGTAAGCACAGGTGGTTTTAAGCATTGAACGAATGACAGATGCTTTTGCAATTATTCGTGTGAGGATAGTCTTACTGCATCACCAACAAATGCAAAAGCAGTTTTTCAGCTAAATCTGCAGTCGGAAAAGGGCAATCAATTTTCTCCATGAGGCGGCAGGGGCGGGATGCCATACTGAAGTCTCTGTCTCTCTAACAAAGCCAGTTTTTGCTGTTCCACAGGTCTATCCTCTCCTCCTGTCTTCACTGCCTGGCTCATGGAGCACTTGCGTAATGCTCTATTTAATAAAGAAATAAATAAAAAAAAGGTCTCAACGGCTACGGCCGAGTCCCCTAGGTGTGTTTACGTGTAGGTATTTAGGGGTGTATGCGAATGTGTGTGCGTATTAATGGTCGCAGGTATGTGTGTGTGCTCAGGATCCCCTCTGTGTGCGCCTTCAATATTTTGTGCCTGAGGATATTCGGGGGGGGGGGGGGGGGGTTGTCAACACTGGTTCCCCTGAGAACAGCTACAATCTGCGTCATACTTTGTATTCTCAGGTAGAGCACGACGACACAACTGCCGCTCCAAGAACTACTGACTTTTTGACTCACCGTTTTGGAGAAAGAAATAACTGAGACGACCACATATACAGTGAAACTATATGATCCATTAATGTTCACTCAGTAAGTTCCACCTCCGCTGTAGTGGTTCTCCCAAATACACCAGCGACGTCAGGAGGGACCTCCTCTCATAACCGTTACTGGGAGTTACTCATTCTCTCTCACTTTTTGATAATTAAACAGACCAAGCAGTTAGGGATGCTCCTTAAGACACACACACACAAACACAAACATAGATTGAATCTCACACATTTCAGGAAGGGCAGGACATCAGTGGGACATCTGACACCATTCATTGTAACTGCACGCTCCCTACTCTCTCATTTATCTATCTCCCTTTTTTGGTCCTTTGATTGGCCTGTTCTTTTGCCCTCACTTCATGGCTTTCATTTCTTACACTATTTCCTCCCATCCGGTTTCTCTGTTTCTGCTCATTTTACCTTCCCTAACCCTCTCTGTGTCTCCCACCACACCGGCCTCCATCCTCTCCCTCTATCTCTGTAAGCACAGAAGCCCTGTGGCCTCATTAGGCTGTCACTGATCCCTCCTGCCGTGGCCGAGCCCGACGGATCATTAGGCAGCCCTGTCTGAGACCCACAGCCTGACAAAAATAGATCAGCCCAAAACCCCCGAACCTCTAATATTCTCCAAACGTCTTGAACGCAATCAAGTCAGCACAGGCGCCTTATGAAATGACCGATCAGTTGAGCCACGCCATATTAAAACCGGTGTGTGAAATATTCATGCATTCACACGAGGGCTGTGCAATTTGACACTTGTCTGTAGTGGGTTGATTATGTGTCACCTAGAATAGGTATTTATTCTACATTCTTATGTCCTCAATATTTTCTGTCATGGAAGGGCTTCGCAGCCGAACGAGACTGGGAGTGCATATCGGTAATGGGATCATGTATACTGCATTGTTGTCTATTATAAAGTACATTAAGCTATTGGAGATTAAAGGTCAGGGCAGAGCAGAGCTACATTATAATGTCAAATTGATGATGTTGTTACGCTGGAGGCTAGATTGTGATTACGATGTTTTATTGTCATTTCAAGAAGTAATGTTTGGTTAAAGTAAGCACAGCGTATATGATACATGTCATATTGAGCAGAAATAGGTGTTCTCATCAGGAAATTACATATTTTTGCTGCTGTAAATTCTCAAATAAAAGCCATTGTTAAAAAAAGAAATCTTGAAAATAAATAGATTTTGTGGATTACTTTAATGCCATTACATTATTTTCAGTAATGAGTAATCAAACTGTTATTTTCTCAATTAATTAAATCAGTTTTTGGTCTATAAATCATCAGAAATTAGTGAAAATGCCCCAAAACAGTCAAATGTTGAATGCACGACTTCTACTTGTGGCATTTTACTGAAAGAAAAGGTCTGAATGTCTCCTTCCAGGTGAATGTGTGGAGTGAAAGTGATTTTGTGGCACGCTGGCACTGTAACATTTATTTTCAGTGCAGTGTTTGGATCTCAAACGTGTAGTCGTTACTTACAAAGGCAAATAATTAATAACCATTACTTTGGTTTCGAGCTAGAGCCCTGAGGAAAATACAGCACAGATTATGTGCCCATTTATCATCATCTGGTTTAAAAACCAAGTGCAGACACTCATCATCGCTAACTAACAGCGGCTTCACATTGAGCTTCACCAGAAGAGTTTCCAATCCAACAATGGGCCACTAATTACTATTTATAACCCCAACATAGTTTGTAACACACACAGGAGGATTAAAAGTGCAGTTTTAGCTTATATATCTCTAGTGAATTGTGCAGCGGCAGGTCAGAGGGCCATGTGGTCTCACACCCACACATCTCATATCTTCAGTGATATGTCCTTCTGTTTAATCATGAGAGTGTAATACGTACAGTATGGATAAGCCACACGAGGATGTTCCCCTATCACTAACACCTTGTGGATTAGCAGCACACTGACAGGCCAGCTGTTGATCTTTTGGCCTCTTGCTAATGCTGCTTAAGTCTTCGATGATCTGAAAGCTTTCAGTCAACAAGTCCGACCGGTGAAGAGCAGCCGCGTTGCTTATGTAATTGCAGGGATGAAAACAGTGGAGGACACACGTTTGCATCCGCACTCACACAATCGAGTGGCACAACGGTAATCGTCTGCTGTTTGGACGCTGGTCAGAAGCGTCGGGCCAAAGTGGTTTCTCTGCCAGCGACAGAGCATCTGACATCATCAACACACACACACACACACACGCACACACACAACCTGAATGTCAGAGGGTTTAGGACACATCACATCACCCACACAGAGGCATGTAGCAGAAGGACAGAGGACACCATATCATCTGTTTTCGTATTTAGATCACACACACACACACACACACGCACGCACACACACACACCTTAAACTGACATTCATATTCTCCTCACTTTATGTGTAATGAAACGTAACGATACTTCAGCTATTGTGCAGTTTTGTTTTAGGCGTCAGGAGCTGTGTAGTCTACTAACGTTGATGTTTCCCTTACTTTTTCAAGCCCAAATAGTTATGAACTGTTAACAATTCAAGACATCTGTGTTTTTACAACGTTCAACATTTTGGAGGACCCATTATACTGTTGCGTTTGTATTCCACTCAGCACTGATTCCCACTACATGTTACTTTTCGTTCATGTTCTGACAAAAAACCCACTGAGTTAATCGTGAGCTCCCACACACTCAGTGTTGTGCACTTCCCACGTTATAGAGAGTCAAAGTGAAACAGAAGGAAGAAATAAAACTCATTCAAAATCCCATTGATACATGGAATAAAGCTAAAAGCTACAAATCCAGCCTTGGAACATTCAACCAAACTCAACATTATGTTGTGTTTCACTGCGTGTTTAGATAAGGAAATTAATAAAAAAAATTAAAAAAAAAGATCAATCACTTTTGAATATTTTACTTTTTTAGTTGACAAGTCACATTTGCAGGTAAATAGTCACAGATCGACAGACAAGGCGAGTCCATGAGTGAGTTGAAGGGTCAGAGCGGTAAATAACTTTTTAAACAGCAGAGATTACAGCTACTGCTGAAAAAAAAAATTTATGAATGAAAGATTGTATTGACAAAAAGATAGGGTCAAGCATCAGCTGTCACTCTTTTATGGTTCCAGTTGTGGAAAAGAACCGTTCTTTAAATACCCTGTGACCCTGTGATACAGATATTAAACACAACACTAGAGCACTAGAGCATTGTTGGCACTTTGCAATAATAAAATCTTGCATATTTTGGCATTTTAAATATGATGAGTACATCCTTACTGCTGTACTCAAGACGATAATGATCTCACAAAATGAAATGAGTCAAACAACATCCCATATGTAACATTGTTGTGACAGATGGCTGCTGAGGATTACTATGTGCGTGACTACGTTCCACGCAGCTATGAGCTTTATCGCTCCTCCGGTATGTGCTCCATAGGCTGGATGTGCATCCTGCAATTTCCCGGGTTTGTTCCCTTGTCGACGTCACACTAACTATAAGCTGGGCTCATCGACGCAGTAGATGAAGGATTCATCAAAGAGATGATTATGATCGAGTCCCGTGGGTGTTGATGATCGTAATTTAAAGGATGTGTTTAGTATCAGGAGCTTAATGGTGCTTCCAGTGCTGTAGGGGTTAAGTGCTGTTCAAGAGTCTTTAGTCTTTAGCAAAGCTCAAAATCAACAGGTCGCATGACTTTAATAATATAGTGGCCTTCGGGGCCGTATTACAGAAACTTGCAGATCCTATCATAACTGTTTGGTAACCATGGTAATTAGGGTTAGGACCTGATTTTGGAAAAAACGCCATCACAGGTGAACAGTTCCTGAGTCAAAGTTAGCAAATTTATTACACAAGCACCTTCACTTCCAAAAATGTTAAATAAACTCTCCTAACTTCAGGATAACTGATAAACTGTCAGTGTTACTTCTTCTATCTCCCGAGTGACCATTGTTCTACATTTCGTTGTGGATTTCTCTGCAGGTGTTCCCTACGCCTCTAACTCATCTGTCTTGAAGTTGTTTTTGTACGTTTCAAAGAGAGAAACAACGCTTATTAAGTTGTTAAGCCGCGATGAGAAAAGTAGCGTTGGTTGCTAAGTAACAGACATAAAAGTTGATTGACTATGTTGCATTGAGTATTCAGGATTTCCTAACCTGAGATAAGATAGAATGAAAAAAAAAAAAATAGGATTTGTTAAATTAAGTAGGATTTGCTTCCTATTTTACTTTATTATAAAATCCTATTTTAGACTCTTCCTAACCTAACTTAAGACTTAAGATAGAAGGTTTCTGTAAATAGTACAGTGTGTTATGTTAGGGCTGTAGTTTTGCAAGTGCACCTCCTTTTCTGCAGTGTTTATTGTGCTGTGTGTGTGTGTGTGTGTGTGTGTGTGTGTCTTTGTGTCTGTCTGTGTGTCTGTGTGTCTGTCTGTGTGTGTGTGTGTGTGTGTGTGTGTGTGTGTGTGTCTGTGTGTCTGTCTGTGTGTGTATGTATGTAAAAGAGCGTGAGGGCCACCTGGGGCCTGTCCTCCTTGGTTTCTGTAGCGATGTCGCAGTGATTAACGTGCAGGTATGTTAACAGCCAGTTGTCCGGTTCTCTTGCAAGTCAAAGCTTTAATAAACACACCGGGGGAACTGGGGATAAAATGTGGACTGCTGCAAAGCACTGTGGGGAAGGCAGGTGATACGTGACCTGAAAAGTTGAGTTGTTTTCCCTTTTTCTTAAACTTTTCTGATAGTCTGGGAATAGTTGGATAGCGTCCTTGTAAAACTGTGCCATGTGAAAATCAGATTGTGTAAGTACAATAAACAACGTGTGTGAATATTCACCGCAGCAAACAGGAAACGTGAGAAAGAGCCTTTTATGGATATTCTTAGCCAGCAATTACTCTGCATGTCGGCTTCTTACTTCATTATTTTTAGCCCTGGCTGCTTGCTAAAGGTCGTCTTGTTTTTGTCCCCTTTTTTCTGCATAATGTGTTGTTTTTAAATGTAGTTAATTAGTTACTTATTGGACATGTTTGTAGTCTCTTAAAAGAGAGAAAGCAGGAGTGACACTGATGCATTGCAGGACTGACATACAGGACAGACACCTTTTGCTGCATACTTCTGTAATTTGTTCAGTGTACTGAATTGTTTTACTCTTATTTATCAAAGTAATTTCACTGAGAGCAATAGTCTCTTCTTACCAGTACAACCACAGTCTATTCTGACCTGAGCGGCACCAGCAGATTGGGGTAAAGGGGTTAAAGGCCTGGCTCCAAGGCACCATATGCTCTTAAGCTTTCCCCATCCAGATTTATTCTGCCGGTCCGGGGATGGAACTGGTAACCTTCTGGTCACAAGTCCACAAATACCAGCCGTTAGGCCAGTGCCGCCCCCATTTTATGTTATATAATTAAAACAGGAGGTTTGTTTTCTCCATATTTAATATATATATATATATATATATATTACATTTTGTCTCCTGGGATAAATGAGTATCTGTCCTCAGAAAATGCTCAAAAATGAAATGTGTTTTACGTTCAAGTGACAAAGTCCTCTAGTGGCCATATGAATTATGACTCTTGTCAGTCATGAACAACACAATGTTGGACTTTAAAACGCTTCCTGTTTCCTACCGTACAGTATATCTCCATTTGTTGCTTTAAGATAAACTAAAGCATTACGTTTTCCTTTTATGGGTTCAGAAATGTCCCCTTCTTCTTAAGCCAGATAAACCATTAAAAAACTCCTTTGGGGAACCATTGTTTTCATAGGACATCAGTGATTTATAATATTTAATGCTGTCTGTAAATGTGCAGTAAATATACTGAAATAAATTCACAGCTCAATATAATTGAATCCACTCAATGTTCAGTTATTCATTCATAGACAAACACAAAGAGCAGCTCAGAGACATAAACATAATGCAGATGTAACCTACTCCCTGTCTAATTAACAAATAACACTATGTGATTTACAAACTAAAGGGTCTGCTCAGTTTTTCTGAAACTTAATGCTCAGCTGCCATCTGATACGAGAGGACACCCTTCATGCTCTTCTGTTTGTGTAAAAGTGGTCGTTGCATGTGTTTGCGTGCTGTATTTAGCCAGTTTGCTGGCCTGGAATAAGCACAGTGGCAAGCCTGGATTCCTATTACTCTAAGTGGGATTCTCCACTCGACAAAGTCAACTATCCTCTAACAGTTCAGCCTCTCTCGCAGCTATTTAGCTCAATTATCACTGAGTAGGGATGGAGCCATCGCCACTGGTGTCTCCTAATGGAGCCTGACAACTGCAGCCACAGAGACCTCCAGTCAGATGGTGGTGCACCCAGGAAGTGATGATACTTTCACAGGTTGAAAGCCCCGCTTGGCCTCTGTGTGAATACAGCAACAAAGGCTTAGCTGCAGCACATGTCAGAGAGTCTCACACACATGCATATAAAAGCAGGCCGCAGATCCTCGTCTGCCTAATTAAATGCTGTGTTTGATGATGAAAGTTGGGTTGTGATGAAAGTATGAATGCATCAGTACACAGGATCTCTCCTCTGCTATTAATTAGAGTGTGACAGGGAAGGATTGAGGGACTGACACCTGTGTCTACTCTACTCTGTGTGTGTGCGTGTGTGTGTGTGTGTGTGTGCACGTGTGTCAGCGGTGGAAAGGTATTAAATTCATTTATTCAAGTACTGCACTTAAGTACAAGTTTGAGGTACTTCACTTGAGTATTTCTGTTTTCGGCTATTCTATACTTCAACTTCCACTACATATGTAGTGTTAGTAGTTGCTTTTCAGATAAAGATTTTACATCATGATCATATAATAACAATATTAATTGCCCTGCATTGGCCTGTGACCCCTGAGAGCAGTGTTAAGTTGGGGCCCATGGTCACATTTCAGATGTCCATGAGACATTTCCCCCTCTAAACATCTCATTTAAATCACTGTTCAAGGCAAAAAGGTGGTTAAATTATGTAAACTAAGATTAGAGAACAGTCTGACAAAATGAGGAGACATTTGTGCAGCAGAACTTTTCTTTTTCTTCTATTCCTCCCCCCATTTATCATCTCATGACAATCCGGATTCATCTTGTGACCCACTTCAGGAGCGGTTGAGACCCACTCGACTAAACTAACTGTATATAAATGATTCAAAACCAGCTCCACCTCGACCAGCAAACATAACGTTTTTTTACATTATTACATTACATTACAGTTCATTTAGCAGACGCTTTTGTCCAAAGCGGCTTACAGTAAGTGCAAACAATCATGAGGATACGACTCTGAACAGTGAGAATCTTGCAAGTATTCAAGCTTTTTATATTGTTTTTTTTATTACACTGAACTAAATTATCTGTGTACTTCTGTTGTGCGTCCTCTCTCTATGATAGTAAAGCTTGATTGCAACTATTGCATAATGCCATGTATTAGAGCTAACTGGTACACGCAGCATCATCTCCATAATCGACTTCACATCTCATCATCAAAAATCACTGTATCCCTTAATCCAGTGAGCTCGCTTGGAGATTGCTAACATTGCCCTCTGTACCATTCTCACTAATGAGCTCATACATATCCTGTGTGTCTGTGTATCTGTGTGTGTGTTTGTGTTTGTGCGCGCGTGTGTATTTGCATGTATATGAGTGGCGTGTTTGATATCCTAATGCCTTTTGATGTTTATTTCACTAACAAGACTAGAAAGGCGTACAATCAGAGGCGACGCAGAACAAATAGCAGATATACAAGACATGCATTTACTGCCAAGAGAACACACACACACACCCACACACACACACACACACACGCCATCACATCTGTGAGGTTAAACACAGGACAATATATATTTCTTAACAGTCTGAAACAGTCTGAATCCTCGCAGCTTCCTCCTTTAGCATCAGTTCCCCGTTGTTATTTGCTCCCTGATTTACAGGCTGTAAATCTGTGTGGTACATAATGAGGCTACAGTGAGGAAATCTGAACACGATGGCCCATTAAACACTGACAGGCGGCTGCAGGTGGGGGGAGAGAGCGAGAGAGGTGTCATTCCTCTAATTAAATGGATAGTCAATACATTCTGCTGCCACAGTTGTGAAGACGGAGATGAACCTACAGACAACACACACAGTCGTAGCTGTCATCTTACTCTGATGTGTAAAATGTCGAGCTAAGAGACAAAGGAGAAGATGATAATGAGCACGGCGACGTACTCTTTTTAATTCTTTCTTCCACTTTTGACAAGCCTTTTCTGTTATCTGCCTTTTTTAGTCTTAAAGACTTGCCCTCATACTCATTGTGTCTGCCGCTGTTTTCTGCTGTTGATGTATCTCTTGTCAGTTCACCCGCCCTCCGTCCTCCGTCTTCTTCTCTTCTGAGTCACAGCTTCATTAATGTTTTTTATCAGAGTCAGAAGACAGATCAGTTCCTACAAGTGACACGATTGATCTTGTGAAGCCAATCTCTCCACCCCGGGACTCAGATGGCTGTCAGGGTCTGTATTTGAATAGCTCAGTGTGTACTCGTGTGTGTGTGTGCGTGTGTGTGTGTGTGAGGAAGAGGGAGAGTCTGCAGAACACTTGAGCTGTAACGTATTATTCTTTTACAGACTAGATATTCCTTTTAAACATGATAAAGCAGCACGAAATTCTAATGCTACACATAGTACGAGCGTTTTCCCTTCGACCACCTTTCTAAAAGAGGCTCCTGTAAACCTGTTGACGGCACACCTCCAACTGCAAGCAAGGTCAATTGCCGCTCTTTGCATTCTTCATTTTGAATCAATGAAGGTTATATATTTGTAAAACCTTCTAAAAAGCAATTTTTGTAAAAAAGTGTGTAAAAGTAAAAGCTAGAAAAAGTATTGAGCTTGTGCGCTCAATGAGCAATTTACAAGCAAGTGAGTGGGCTCCATCTTTGAGTCCGTTAGCCAGCTCCTTTAATACGTATATGGGTTAGTCACACAGTTTCAGGCCATTGTGTGTGGAATATCAGTGAAGTCGCTACTTTCCCACCAAACCAAAACAAGCATCAATTTCGCTACTTTTTTCACTGTCTTAGCATTTATTTAGGTCGTTAAAGATGCGGAATAAATACCCAGAGATGTTTTCTTTCAATCAGCCAAGCGTCACACACACACACAGTGATGCCAGCAGGTTTGGCAGGTGAAGCTGTCCGTCCTCCCTCTGTGTGTTTGTGTAATTGACAGAGTTTGTCTCCACATTGTGGACATGAGCCATGGTGGCTGGCTGACGGCTTTGATGCCTCCCACCTGCACACCCACAGACACACACACACACGCACACGCTCACGCACACAGACTGCAGAGCCTTCTTTTCTGACATCCATCTCCTGTTCTGTCCACGCGCCATATTCGTCTCCAGATCTTTCGTTCGTCCATCTTTCTTTTCTTGCTTTTTCTCTTAAATTCTGACCATCACTTCTTCAAAGTGCCTCGATTTCTTTTTCACTGTCTCTCTACTTTCACAGCATCATTTTCAGCTGCTTACAAGCGCCATGGTTATACATGGTAGACCGACGCACGTCACCCGCAGGCATACTATACTATTCTACTACGCGGTCATTGAGTGCAACATGCCGAGTTCTCCCTTCAAGGCCGCACTGTTGCCTGTGCGGCCTTGTCTGCAGGCAGCGTGTGTTTGAATCAGCCTGACAACACTGTTGTTGTGGGGTCACACTACCACAATAGGAGATAATAACTTTAGGATCCTCCCGACTATACACATCCCTGCATGGTCTTTTCCTTCAGCCGTGCAGCTGAGCTTAAGCCCCGAGGAAAGGGAACATTTCATCATATGAGGCAAGATGCTCCACGGTGTTCATTTCTTTCTTACTTTTCTTCCCCTTCGTAGTCGTAGTTCTTTTGCCTTTCATCAAGAACGTGCAGACACACTTAATTTCATTAAGCGACAGAGTGATTTACTCTCCTCTTGTTCTGCTCCTCTCCACAGTTTGCTTTCTCTCCGCTGACTTTCAATCATCACTGAATGCTCTCTAACCCATTATCCCCATAGCAACTGTATAGTTGTTCATTTTGTTTCCCCCAAGCACCGCACACACACACACACACGCACACACACGCACACACACAGACACACACGCACAGACACAGTATGATTGCGGTATTTTAAATGAATTGTAGTTTCAGTGATTTTCTGTTTGTTGATGATTTTTTGAAAGATTCAATCCCTCACAGTGATGTCTGGTGGGCCATCACATCGAATCACTAAATCAAATCAGCTCCTGGATCTGCTGGTTGGATTTGGGATGTTTAAATTTGTTCGAAAAGTTTTGTCTATATATTAGTACTATGACTGCGCTGAGAGTTGAGATCAGAGCTGACAGGAGTCAAATTATAAAGTCACTTTGTCGACTAAGGTTAAAAAAAGAAGCGCTAAAAATAACAATAACTAATAAATAACAATAAATTACATGATTTATTTATTATTTTTAAACATAACTGTGTGCTCTGGGAAGCAGTAAACAATGCGAAATATAAAATATTCAAAAAGATTGGATTTGCAAATGTTTTCTGAGAACGGAAACACATTCAGCACATTCTCAAGGATACACTGAATGCACTTTGGTGAGAAACGCTGAACGTAAACATAACTTTTTTTATGGTTTACAAGAGAACTCCACACTCCACCTTTAAGTTGGAGACGTGTATGTTTCCATACTGAGCAAATTCTCCTTTCTGCCCTGGAGAAACGCAGTGTGCCACTTCGGGACATTTAAGTAGACAGGATGCTTGACAACAAAGTCTCTCAACATAATCATATCAAATTAAACAAGAATGAAGATCACAGCCTGAAAAATGCTTTCGCGTATGAAGCATCACATAGGTAAATTACACTCTGTCTTTCTAGCTGCCAATTTGCATGAAGCAGATGTGAAGGCAGCTCTGAAAAGTCAATTGTTAACCAATTAACCCCAGACATGAGTCACATCGGCTTCCTCACTCTCCCCTTCACTTTTTACGCCGATAATTTCCCATTATTAATTAGATATTGCTACCTCTGATGGCGATTCGCCTGTCAATGCCTGACTATAATTAACAAGACCTGTATTTGACTCATTGTCACTCTGCCCTCATTATCAACCTCTTCTTCTTCTTCTTCTTCTTCTGCTTGATGTGGCCGTCGTTACGCTTCGAGGAATTCTGCAGCAGCATCATCTCGCCTCACTGGAACCAACTTCCGTCCCGGTTTCGCCTCAGCAGCTCTGGCTGTTAGTGTCAACGGTTTGTCCGGCAGCATCTTTCCCCAGCACAGCATGATCTCCAGTATTTAGATGGCTGAGAGGATGTTTGACTCAGCCTGAAATTATGACTTAGCAAGTCCGTTTTTTTTTTTGTTTTTTTTTCATCCATTTGCCAGTGCTTCAGCTCCATGACTAACCTGTTTTGGATATTACATGACTGACTGTCTATTGATGATTTGTGAGTCATGTATTCATGCTTCTCGTAAACAGCCATAGCTTCAATTACAGTTAAGACTGCATAGGATCAAAGAAAAGAGAGGGGAAGCGCCGTGGTGTCTTTGTGTGCATGCATGTTTGCATGTGCATCTAAGTGAACTGGCAGAGATGAGTTTCTTTCAGTGTTCTCTCGGCTCCCAGGCATTTCACCCACGGATGGATTACTAAATGAAAGTAAAAGGCCCCGGGGTCCAAAGGGCCCTTGAGCCACAGGCTCTGTGTGAAGAGACTGTCATAAACAGTTGCTTCAGTGTCAAAGGGCTCAGTCATTGTGCTACGTATTGAGACCAAATCATCCGATTCCTTCTCTGCTGGAAGAAATCAAAAGCATCTACAACTTTGTGTTCACTTGACCAAATGGTTGATTTTAATGTGGCAGCGTGGGCCACGATGAAAGCTGGCAAGAGTGCTGCCTCTTCAAGTGTTTGCACATTTAAATATTATGCATATTCTTATTCTGTTTGATACATTATCAAAACAAAGAAGCGGCGCCACTCGTTGCCTTTATGTTCATACTCTTGAAAACCCTTTAGAGCGCTGCCAGCAAAGAAGCAAACCTATAGGAGAGCACAAAATGTTCTTTATTTCTTCTTTTGGCGGAGCCTGAAACGTCTGTGTGTTCAAGTGCACTAATGGTGTTAGCGAGGCACTATACTGATATATTATGGTTCATAAACGACATGGTGTTACGAGGTGTGCTTTGTGCCATGTGTTTAATACTGAGCATGACTAGTAACACATACTATTTCTCACAAACTATACAGTATATCTACTTTATTATAGTGTGGGTCTTGCAAGCATAAAGAGAGTGTTCAACTGTATTGTTATGTTGGAGTTTATACTTTGTGTTGTCTTAGTATATCTACATCACTCTGTGCTTTGAGAGCAAGGAGAGAGATCATCTTGTGTCAGGAGTGGTGGGACGGACAGAGACAAAGAAGACCTTTTCTCTGAGCAGCTGTGAAGTTTTGGTTGTAACGTGCATGTGCGCTTTTCTGGCCTGAAGGGTAGAATAAAGGCAATCTTGCATGCAGACACGCACACACATGCAGAAGCCCAGAGGTGCTGATCAGATTATTCCTTCACACCCTGCCTCTTCCTGCAATGAGCTGCACTGAGTGGAAAGGCTCAAGATGACTGAGTGGAAACTCTGCCATTTTAATTTCACCCATGGCTCCCAGAAAGAGGGGAGCACTGACAGAGAGACAATGACACAGTGTAAAAGAAAGAAAACATATATATACATATATATATA
>CALSBV010010309.1:10168306-10201342 GCA_943590825.1 Bovichtus diacanthus | reverse complement strand
CCCTCTGACACAGTGGAGGCTAATATCATTTCTAAGTTCATGTGCTGATTACTTATTGATGTCTAAGTGCTGCACAGCATCTTTGAGAAAAGCAGTGACTCTTTTGATTACTGCTTTTACTCATTTAAAATAGACATATATCTGCACCGAGTCATCTCCAAAACAAACATTTTGCCACGTTGGGTCTGCAGCCTTTCATGCGTCTTTTTTTTGTGGTTCCAAAAGGAAAACAATCAGGGAGCCCAAGAGTTAGAGACTCAGTACTCTAAAGAGTTCAGACTATTGTAGTCAACACCGGACAGGCATTGGCTTCACGGCAGTGGAAAGCTTCTAAAAGATTTAGAACCAGGGCAGCTCTTTATCAAACTGCGAAACGTGACATTTTGGAAGAAAAAACGTTGACTTCAGCTGTGTCTTAAGTTGCTGCAGTACAGAAACAGAGATGAACACACACCTGAGGCATGTCTTAGAATGGCTTTTGTTTTCCTCAAGGTTAAAAACAACAACTGCAATCACTTTCCACACGTCGTGATTTTGTGCACTAGATCCCTCTTGTTATATGTCTCACCTTCACCAGCAGCTAAAGCTCCTTCCTGCTCCAGTTTGGTTTTCTTTTGGTTCCCATGTAATCTAATTTCCTACTATTTCATCCCTTATTGTGTATTGTAAAAATGTTAGATTTGACATGTTAATCGCCTGTGGAGATATTACAGATTTCACACAAAGAAAATTGAAAGAAAATTCATATCACAAACAAAATGGAAAATTATATTTATTTTAAAATATATATGTATATAGTATTCCTTGCATCTGATTGGCTATTTCTGCTTTGAGCGTATGTGATTCATCGTGTGATCACTTGAGAGTTGCTATTAAATGTTACTTCTAAGGGCAAATGTAGTTCATCAAACATGAGGTTCAAATGTAGGTTTACTTACCGAGTACAAAATCATCTTTTTATTTGGTGTTATAAGATATTCTAAGAATGTGATTTCATTAATTGTATTCATCTTTCATTCAATGTTTTTTTGTAATTCAAGGCAAAGCCTGTTGTTCCAAGACTCTTTGTCTGCTGTCAATGAGATCTCTGTAGAATTATGAGGTTTATTCAAGTTTTTTCTCCCCATCACATCACACCAATTCTTGCACATTTTCTTCAGAGGCAGAGCCTCTCCAAGCAAAAGTGCATCACAAATAGCATCAAACCTTTTAAACTCAATGCAATGGGCAGTCTTTATGCTCACTAATCCTAACCTGTCCTCTCTTTATATGCATGATTCACTCTCAAATGCATATATGGAAAAAGGAAAGGGGTTCACTTCACTGTCATGAGGAGTTCCTCTGCATATAAACTCACCACAACTCTACATTCTGTCTCTTTCCAGCCTGTGACATGAACGTGCACAATCAGTGTGTGGCCAACGTGCCAAGCCTGTGTGGGACGGACCACACGGAGCGCCGGGGTCGCCTCTTCCTCAAGATCGAGGTCAGCTTGGACAGGCTACACGTCACAGGTTGGTGTTTTTCTTAATCAGCGTGTGTACTTTTGTGCTGTGCTTTAGGCTGCTCAGTCTCACAGTGTCACGAGCAAGAGGCGGCCTGATGTTACTTGAGTGGTTCATTTTCAGAGCCTTTAAAGAAATCTCTACTCATATTTATAACTTTATAACTTTACTAAGCAGTAAGCAACTTTCAATGCATTTCAATTTCAAGGACTCGGTGCCATTCTTAATGCATCCAATCAGGTTAGCAGTGGAGTTGCAGCGACACGGACTGCTGCACACGGGGAATTAGGCATTGTGTGATTCCAGAAGGTTTATTACCTGAAACAGCAGGAAATCAAACTTAGTTTAAACTTAACAAATTAAGAAAAGAAAAACACTTTCAGAGAAGACTAAAACATCTGTGTCAGCATTAAAAAAAAAAATGAAGTCATGACTACCTTCATAACCTTTGTGTCCCGTGTGCATGTGTTTTCAACACCTCCAAATTATCCTGTCAGTCAAGATCAGCACCTGGAGTAGGCAACTCTCCGGTGTTAAAACCCCTTTGGCAGGGAGAGAATTGACTGCTGGATCACTTTCACAACCTCTCTTTCTCTGTTACACACAAACATGGCGAGACGGTGGTGATCTGGGAACACGAGTGACAAGGCCAATAAAGTGTTTTTAACTCAGTGGGGATCAAACAGGAATAACCTCCAGCTACAGCAGGGGCGGAATGGCAGATGTGATTGACTCGGAAATATATTGCTTTCATAAAAATGTGTTTGTTTGTTTGTTTATAGTCCTCCAGATGAAAAGAAATATAGGGGAAGGAGAGGAAGCTTACATCATTTGTTCTCCCTGCTTTTCTGTTTTATTACATTTGATATATTTTATTATATTATTATACATTGCATCCAGCTCTTTTACTGCTGAGCAATGCCTGATCTATCACACTGTTGTCGGTCCTTGTTGTGATGTTGACATAGTTACCTCCGTCTTTTCAGATCAGGCTAAATGGATGTAGCTGAAACTGAACAGGCTCACGTTAACGTAGAGACGACTGTCACCATGTTAGATTGATGTTCGCCCTCGTGTTCTTGATTTTCATGCATACACACACAAAAACACACCCACCAGAGTTTCTGTGTTTAATAAATTGTTGCTTCACATTCGGTCAACTTGGACCAGGAACATATGACAGTATGCTGTGCAGCACCTGCTACTGGCATATGTCTGATCATTAAAAAAAAACACTTCTGTGTCTATTTTCCCTTCATCATACAGTGTCAATAACATATTATCTGTTGATTATTTTTGCGGTTAATCAATGTGTCAACAAATGTCAAAATTGTTAAAAAAATACCCGTCACAATTATCCAGAGGAGGTAACCAAGGTGACATCTTCACATAGCTTGTTCTGTGTCACAAATAGTCCAAAACTCACAAAATTTACATTGACAGAAAAAATGTAATAGAAAAGCAGCAAATCCTCCTATTTGAGAAGCTGTAACCTGCAATTATTAGGCGTTTTTCCTTGAAAAACAACTTAATAGTTTAGTTTAAGATTAATAGTTTTTCAAAACTGCTGTAAATTATTACGTCTTGGTCAACTAATTGAAATATCTTTAAATAATGCCCACTAACTCATTGTGCACGGTTAAAACTGCATTCCTTTTTTTTTTTTTTTTTGCCAACTTGTTGGCATTGGACCAAGCTGTAAACACTCCTTATAAATATATGAATGCAAACTTCTAACTAACAAGTTGCTTTTCTTACACATCCAGCAGACACGGAGCAACATTAGCTAGATAGATAGAGAGGCAGAAGTAAATAATGCTGTAATAATGTTGGACCAGAGACAAAGCCTGGACTGTAACTGACAAAGAAAAGAAGATAAAGACATTACTGGAAACAATACAGGAGGGAGAGACAGCAGAGCAAATGTATGTTTTGTGTGCAGTGTTTTCTTCTGGAGTTTTTTTCCCCCTCCTCTCTAATGGCAGCAGTCTGAACAGTGCAGCTTCAGCTTGTTCTCCGGCTCCCCTCCGGCTCCCACAGACAAGTGGCGGCCTTGTGTGGTTCACCGCACTGACGTGAACTTGATTAAATCTTTCCAGTCAAAAAAACAGACACATCTCCTTCTTCCCATATTGACATTTCCTGTTATCTTCTTCTACTTCTGCCCTTCTTCCCTCGCGTCATCTATTTTCCCTCCATACTTGCTGAGCTTCTGCCCATTCAGTCATCTTCCTCAATAAGACATCTACATCTGTCCTTTTTCTGTCATCCTCTCTTTTTCCACCAGCTAAAACCGTTCCTCAGTTGAGGGACTTGTCCTTTCCCTTCTGGCTCTAATCTTCTTCTTTTTCTACATCTTCTTGTCTCTTACGCTCTACCTTGTTTGTTCTTTTCTTTTTTTCCCGCTGATTACCTCCTCCATCCTTCTCTTTCTCCTCGTCCTGATCAACGTGTCTTCGAGCAGAAGTGACATAAACAACCTGTGGTTATGAGCAGAGGTTTATTCTGGAGATTTAAGAAAAGGAACACATTCAATCGTTCCCCCATGGCCTGCCTACGCACATACACACACACACACACGCACATACACACTCATAGGGCATCTGAGGATCGGGACAAAGTGAGCACACAGCGGTTTACTCGGGGTGAGATTTCCTGCTCCTGACATGTTCGCCTCAGGTTTAAAACACGGTTGAACAAGAATAATTTTTTCCCCCTCAACTGACAACAACTGATCGTACCATCAGGCTTGCAGTACAACTAGAAGCTTCATATCTGATATTCGTTGATTTCAAGAGGCTCGCAGTACAAATGTGAGGATCACACTTACTGTACGTGTGTCTTTATCTCATTGGGGCATGTGCGTTGTCTGGGTGAACACAAATAGTGAATTATTTGTGTTTTAAAATGATGTAACTTCATATATATCCGAAATATTTCTTTCCTGCAACTTTCGCAGATTTCTTTCATTGTCGTTCAGTCATCACATATGCAACAGCAAAGACTGACCAGGGACCTAAGACTTGCTTTGCTGTCATAAACGCAGTTCTCAATAATACGTACGTGTGTGTGTGTGTGTGTGTGTGTGTGTGTGTGTGTGTATTTTTAAGAATGTATAAATGTAGGCCCTATTTGTCAACAACTGCTACAGTAGAAAACAGATAATAAACTTGAATGCTACAATATATAATGATGCAGTTACAAAATTAAGTTAATATTCATTTTATTATTGCATTATTTATCTATTGAGTCATTCACAGTTCGGGCAACGCGTTAGGGAACGGCCAATTGTTGACATATACATTAATAAATATTAAAAAAAAACTACATACAAGTGTTTCCGATATACATCTCACCTGAAAAAATTTTTTGTGTGTGTGTGTGTGTGTGTGTGTGTGTGTGTGTGTGTGTGTGTGTGTGTGTGTGTGTGTGTGTGTGTGTGTGTGTGTGTGAGAGAGAGATGTCTGCATTCAGATCCCTGACAGTGCACTGCAGGGATCCGTCTAGGTCCTGTTTGGCTGCTTTCCCCTTCAGATTATCAGGCATTCATTGGTTGCACATAGCATTGTTATGCAACAACACATTTGAATTTCAAAGCCTTTTTTGGGAGATTACACTTTCGGCCCACTGCAGCCCCTGCACGCACCCGCCCCGGGATCCAAATGACATGTCATCTTTAGCTGCTGCACATTTTTTTTTTTATTAAGCAGAGATACAGGAGATACTGTTTACATGGATGTGTGTTTCATCGTCTCTGTGTGTTTCCAAAGAATATCATAAAATGTATCACAGGAAATGGTTAGGCTGTCTTTGTGCTGACTCAAGTTTCAGCTCAACTTATTGTCTTCAGTTTTTCTGGTAGCATTAAGTGCAGGGAAATAACACTCAGCGCTTTAGAGAAATGATCTCAGATATGAGACTTTAATGCACTTTCTTCTTGTGTTTTTGTAAAAAAGGCAGAAGGTTTGACTTCTGTGTGCACGACAGCAGCAGAGATGATGCATGCTGCTAGTTTGGCTTCTCCTGAGATGAATGCTTGCGTGATGTAAACAGCAGCCTTGTTTCAGAGATAGTGGATGAGTGAAGTCTCTCATCGAGTTAACAGTCATGTCTATATTGTATTTGTTTTACCCCAAACTAGGGACAAAGACAAAACACACGGACACTCTAATTTTATTGGTAACTACCTCATAAAGAGCGAGGGGGAGGATCCAGAAGGAAAGCAGCTCTTGTTGTATCTAAGCAACAACAGACAGCAGAGATGGTCCTTGATCACTGCTGATGATGATGTTTCATTGCGTGTGTGTGTGTGCGTGCGCGTGCGTGTGTGTGTAAGAGAGAGAGAGAGACTGCACATGTGCACAAATACATTTACTGCGTATGTAACTTGCACACAAACTTACAGTACCGATCATCCATCGCTGTCTGTTTTTATACATTTGTTTGTTTATCCACATGTGTGTGTGTGTGTTGCCTCATTACTGTGTCTGCAGGCGTGTTGGAGTTGCTTTGGCGTTGTTTGGCGCCACCGTTGCCATGGAAGTGACTGATGACTTAAACGCAGCCAGCAGAGGGGAGGATTTAGATGAGAACGTGGGATGCTGAGATTTTCCTCATGCTCCTTGTACTTTATCGTGTGTGTGTGTGTGTGTGTCTGTGTGTGTGTGCGTGCGTGCGTGCAGGCGTGCGTGCAGGCATGTGGGAGAACCAGAGACAGAGAGAGAGACAAAAAGCCAGGGAGGGGGATTACTGTATGTGACATTTTGGATTGGATAAGGAGTGAACTATAAGGTTGAAGCAACACATTCATGAACAAGGTAAAAGCTTCTGGCTTCTTCTGTGCAGATCCTCAGAGTGAGAGACCCACACTGCCCTCCGCTGCATCAAACTGGAAGAGCATGAAAAGATGTGAAGTTGACAAGAAATATTACCATATTGTCCTTCGTGTTTTTTTTTTCTTTACTTCTGTGATATTCTTTTCATTTTAATATTCTTTTTTTTAATCTCATTTGAAGGCATAATACTAATATTTTCATTCATGTTTCTGCTATAAATCTATGTTTTTTGGCTCTTTTCTCTCCTTCTTGCTCTTCTCTTCACCCAGTGATGAAGTTGAAGGTTTAGAGCTTATTTTTATTGTTTGCTGGTAACTCCTACAAACCGAAGAAAAACGGCCAAAACAGATAATCCAGATTGGGACAGTAACTAAAGATTAATTAAATTATTGATAGATTTTTTTAGAATCATCAAATCCCAAAGATAAGCAGTTTAATGTCAAAAAGGACTGAGAACACCAGCAAATATTTATATTTGAAAAACTGGGAAAAGTAGATTTGGGACACTTTTGACTTAAACTGTTGATGGATTTATCAATTAATCGACTACTGTCGTTGTAGCTCTAATCTAATAAACACAAAAGTCTTGATTCTATTTTATCATTATTTCTATTCTACTCGTGAGAATTCTTAATCCCTTTAAAGCATGTTGCCTTACAAATCACATCCAGCGATGAACAACAGCTAAATGTCAAAATAAATCTCGCAAACACTAAATGAGCTGCAGTGACTCCAAATGACATTTCCTTTTCTTTGTTTTCAGCCCTGGAATATTTATGCTTTCGGTAACGAAAATACATTGCCACTGTTTTAATAAAGAATCTCAGCAAACGTGTCCTTGTGTGAAAGTTCACACTGACTCCCTGAAACACTCGCATTGCTGCCTTTTTGTCTCCTTGTTCACTGTGTCTGATTATATTTAAATATGCAAAGCGGGGAGGTTGGAGCTGATAAACACGGTTTAAGAGGATTTAGTGTGATCCTGTTTCTGCTCTCCGTCTGTTACAGTTTTGTTGTGTGTTCACTGTCAGAAACCTACTTTCCTCTTTTTCTCTTCGGTTAATATTTAAATCAATGCTGTATGACTCTCCTATAGCTGACATGTTGCTAAGTGGGCCAAATTGTGGAGTCGGCCTATTGGCCACTTACAGTAGATGTTGTCTCCATGGTGAAAGTGGCATGCTCACGCCACCCTGTCCCCCCCTGCTCCTGTTGCTATGTAACAGCACTCCTTTTTTTTTTTTTTTTTCTCCATTTGTCAGTTATCACACTGGAAAATGTCACTTCTCCCTCATATTATCTGCTCACCTATCGCCTGACCATGTGAGAGAGAGAGAGAGAGAGAGAGAGAGAGAGAGAGTGTAGTGTCATCGTCACCTGTCTTCTTTTACAACTGAATGTGTGAGACAGACTTTTCGTGCGAGTAGTATTTTGCAATTCTTCTTGATTTTATGTTTGCATGCGCCCTAACACCCACTAGTGTTATAATCCAGTTGGTGCTGTTTTTACAAGTGCATTTTTGACAGTATGTTTCGCTTCGCAGCACCTGTTGCCGGCGTATGTGGTGTTGGATTTGATGAGCCATTAGTTGAGTCACTGAGGACAGAAACACTGACATCCATCTATCTTTCCATCTCATTTAGACTTTCTGGACGATTATTTGTTTGTTTTGCCTGGCCTTCCCTCAGGCCATGTACTGTCCTCTCACTCCCCAGACATTACATGTTACGTTACATGCTCTTATCTAGAGCGACTTACAGTGAACTAACTACAGGGACAGCCCCCCTGGAGCAACTCGGGGTTAAGTGCCTCGCTCAGGAGCTCAATGGTGGCAGCCCTGGTATTGAACTCACAAACTATTCTATTTGAAAGCGTAACCACTAGACCATCAGAGCACTAGACTACCACCGCCACGTCAGACCTGCCATCCTCGAACCCTCCACCAGATGTCCTCAGGCTCTCTTGCCTGACATCCCCTCCCACCTACACACCTGTTCCCACGTCACTAATCGGCTCTGCCGCTCCTTCCCCGCCCACCTCCTCACCCGCATCTCGTTCCCTCGTCGGGCCACTCTCCACATTCACCACTTCCTTCGTTCCTTTGTTAGATCATCCCAAGTTGCAATGTTTTCTTTTGCGTGTGACACATCTGCCTGTTACCTCCCTGTAACTCTGCTGCGTCCTCAACTGTCTGCATTTGATTATTATTGCAATCCACATTGCCATATTCCCCAATCAGTGACTGTCTATCAATCAAATCTATCTATGCCTGTAGATCTATCTATGGTACGATACCATAAACTCTACTTTTTTCAATGCCAAACTTTTTTTTTTCATTTAACAAAACAAAAGAAGCCAAACTTTTCAAATGTTGTACAAACACAAGCAGTTAAAATAAGATCTTCAAAATTCCTCCAAAATTAAAAGGTAAATTAGAATTAACACAATATTGTTTTTTTCCCCGATTTTTCAACTCATTTTGGCCGATTGCCGATGGCAATACCGATAAATGCACATATTCTTTTCCACCTAATTGCAGACAAGTCATCAAGTCTCTCCTGTAGTGGAACTAACATGTTTATCTCTCTTTAAGGCTCCTTTTGAAAGCCTTATATCTACTGATACAGATGACGTGCCGACATCATTGTGCATCCCTAATTGTTATTTAAATAAATCAATATATGTTTAAAGACCAATAAAATAAGACTACAAATCTTGCCGGTACTTGCCAAATCCTCCATGCTACAGACACATTTTGATCTGTAACTTAAGAAACATTATATTTCTCAGACATCCTTTGTCCATATTTTTTGCCAGTATGGTTTACAAATCAACTTGCAAAGACTCAAAATGTGCTTGAAATGATTAATCCACACGTATATAGTGCAGAGAGGTTATTTGTCTTGGACTGAAGCTCATATCTTTTCTGCACACACACACACACACACACACATATGGTTACATCTTCTCTCACTGTCTCCCTTCCATTTGTTAGTGGGTGAAGCCAGGAACCTGATTCCTATGGATCCAAATGGTTTATCAGACCCCTATGTTAAACTCAAGCTCATCCCCGACCCAAAGAACGAGACCAAACAGAAGACCAGGACCATCCGTTCTTCGCTCAACCCCTGCTGGAACGAGTCCTTCACCTTGTGAGTTAACAAATCTGTGTGTGTCCACTGTTGTGTATCTTTATTCATGACAAGAATGATCATTTTACAGTATAAAATAGAATAAAAGGGTTCAAAATGAATGTAGATCTTAAGGAGATCCCATGGTGTTACTTTCCCCCCTGTGTGTGTACATGTGTTTATTCAGTAAGCTGAAAGCGTCAGATAAGGACCGCCGTCTGTCCATTGAGGTGTGGGATTGGGACCGAACCACCCGGAACGACTTCATGGGCTCCATGTCGTTTGGCGTGTCCGAGCTCATCAAAGCACCCAACTGTGGATGGTCAGTCGCCTTCCGTAGTCCCTTTCGCTTGAGAGGGTGAACGTTTCAATTTTAGATTCTCCAAAACATCAGCTGGTGCCAGGGACATTAGAATGACCTTACATGCTGCCTTGTTTATTTTTCTAACAAACGTTGTGTTACAGTAAGTTAATGTGGTTCCGGCAGTCTTGATACTACACTGGCCACCAACAACCCAACCAACCAACGTCAGTGAAACAGCATCACACTGTGTGTTAGAAAGACGTAAACACTGCCGACCCCGCTCACTCTGACAAACAGCACCTGTCGGCGTCATTTCCACGCCACTCTCTCTTTGTCTGCCTGCTTTGTCTCACACTGTTAAACACACACTCGCGCTCCATGGCCATGTTAGCATACCTGCCGCCACCTAGCCTAAACCAAGCCTGATCGACTGCTTCGTGCACGGTCAGCTCCCGGAAATACCTGTGCGTCAAAAATGTAGCTCTGAAACTACTACTGTGTGTCTGTCTGCTGTATATTCCAGGTCATTAGACAAGTGGCCAGAGGATGTGTACATTAGAGATGAAGTCTAGTTGGCACTGCTGACAGAGAGCAGTCCTGCAGACACTCAAAGCAGGAGAATCAGCTTCTGATGACTGAAGTGGTGCCGAGGTGTAAAGTTTTATCGCTGTGCGGGGGCACAGGGGAAGAGTTGCATGGATAATAAGTTTAAAGGAAAGCAGATAAAATATAGATTCACTTTTCTCCCTCTTTTTTTCTCTCTCTCTCCCTCAGGTACAAGTTGCTGAACCAGGAGGAGGGAGAGTATTACAACGTCCCCATCCCCGAGATCGACGACGTCAACCTGGAGCTCCGACAGAAGTTTGAGGTGAGGTCGACTGAATTCCTAAGGTGCACTAAAACCATTTATTTTCTTTGTAGCACACGCACAAATGTATATCGCACACGCTCACTTCTTCGCTCGTGTAACCACGGTAACCTCGTCCTGTTCCCCGCTTTTGCTCTTCACCCTGCGCGTCACAGAGGGAGATCACTTTCTCCCTGCATTAATAAAGTGTCTCACTGGATTTTTTATGAAAATTCCCCATATGTGTATACAGTGCAAGGTTACAGCGGACAAAGGAAGCAAGTTATTGATAGCCTTATTTAAGAAGTGCAGCAGCAGTTAATAATTTATAATACCCACCCCTGTCAGTGGAAACAGTAAAGGGCAGGCTACTTCGTTTACAGTGGGACTTACTTTAAGAAGTAATAAGTAGAGACGGTTTTACGTAGACGGTCTAAATAAAGCCCAGAAAGGGTTTATGTTGTTGTTGAATGACAGCTTTATTCGTTTTGCTGTATCTCCTTGCCCTCATTGGACTCTGATTTAAAGCCGTTTCCAGCAGAGGACTTCTCTTAGCCAAGACTAAAACAACACAATTTTTTTTTGTTCTCTAATTCAGACCACATTTCAATTAAACCTGACAAACACCGGTACACCGTATCTATTGATTTTAGGTAAAAAGCTTTTTTCGTGCTCTTCTTTTAGTTAATTTGAGCAGCTGTGTGTTATTGTTCCTTAATAATATTCTCTCTCAAGCATGCTTCTTGGACCACACCAGTCCTTTTGCTTGTTTTATCCAATTGACCTAAATTCATTTACACCTACATTACATCTGTCCTCCCCATCTTTGCAAAGAGTCTATAGTGAACATCACAGTTGCTTTTATTACTGTAGTGCATACTGGTTTTATAAATATGTACTCTGGTGATAATAATGTGAAACAATAATGTAACTTTATTGTTTCTTCCAAGCAAGTATTTGAGACTTTGTATTGCTGTATGGACGTCACAACTTTTAGCTCCCTGAAAGAAAAACAACAATATTGTTTGACTGACATGGTCCTTCAACCAAATCCAATGAAATAATCAATGCATTTAGCTTTTTGCTCTTTAGTGGCCGTTCTGTTTACTGCAGTGAGGTTTCTGTTACAACTCATAACGTCCTCATGTCCATATTTCTAACATGCAGATAGAAGGTGGCTGATATATTAAACGTTGCAAAGTAAACAAGACGTCTGCATTCAACTGAGCGAGGGCAGCTCCGTGTGTGCGTACAGGTGTTTTAATACGAAGTGTAAATGCCATCTTCTTCACAGCAGCCCTCGAGACACTGAGTCTTGTTGTTTTTAATTTTCCGTTCCTCTCCGTAATGTGCAACGCTGACCTTGACTTTCCTCCGAGGCTATAGCGTCTTCAAACAACTGCTGTTGCCGTGGAAACTGGGGCGAGATGCGGAGATGCAACCAGATGTGACAGAAAAGGATGTTCTCTAGACATGCCTTTGATCATTTTTATCGTTCCGAGATAAATGGTTTTAACGGATCAAGATAATGACTCATCAAGTCCACATTTATATTCTGATAATACCCAGCACATGCTTACACCAGCTAACCTTTGGCCGCACTAATAAGTGAGTTTCTTCTTTCTTCTAGGCCTGCCAGTTAAATATCCACTATCTCAAGGTAGCTCTTCTGCCTGCTCCGCCTCTATTTCTGCATCACGCTCACTTTACTTACCGTATTAGGATTGTTTGTGGCTCTCTGCTGGGCTTCCACAAATTAATCTGATTTACTAACAAAGGCTCTCAACAGCATATAGTTGAACCAGCCCAATTTGCTTGCTGTTATACACACATTTCTCTAATGCCCCTCAAACCCTTAGGGGAACCAACGTTCTCCTCATTTCTGTCTCATGATTAAAAATAAATATAGAATTAAAGGGACTACATATACTTTGCATACAAAGGAACAACTCAGTCATACATTTTGAGGATTTTGCAGCATCTGTTGCAAAAGGTCAGCATCAGTAAAGTCTGGCATTCGCAGCATTTGCATTTGGCTTTACAGCGCAGACAGGAAAACAGCTGGTGTTCCTCCAGCACAAGAAAAGAACAACAACAGCCAAGGTTTCAATATTAATATTAATATACAATTTGAATTAAAGTGCTGCATATGCCTCTCCTACACACCATCACCACACAGCATTGTTGTTAGTAAATTTGTGGACCTCTCCGGCCTCTGTTGGTGTCACCATCTTTACCACTGTCAATGTACTGTCATTGGCCAAGAGAGCTTCACGCCCGCTCCTCATTGGCTGACAGTGTGGTCCAGAGTCCGCCCTCTACTAGTCCGCCTTTGGTCTGGACTATAGAAGGCTGTTAGGACATGAAGCATGGATGGGCACATATGCACTGTAACTGTATGACTGAATGCACACACAGACAGGTTCTTGCTGTTCTTGGTGTGCATGCCAAATCTCTCCACACGGTGGCAGTGTTATATTTATTATAAGACTGTTGCGTGGTGGCATTGTATGTGTTTGAATACAACTTTGTGTGGTCACGCTGACATCCAATATTCCAACTTTTGTTTGTGTTGAAACAGGGTGATGTGTTTTTGTTTTTTTTTTGATGTGAAATGTTAGACGTGTACAGTTAATGTGAATGTTCTATGTTTACAAAATGATCACTAGGTGTCAATGGTGGCGATACTATTGCAAGCTGCAGTCAAAATAAGGACACGATCCTCACATTATTCAAATGTTTCCTCCCGACAAAACGTTACCAATAGAAAATATTCACTATTTCGCAAGAAAGAAAAAAATGAGGGAAAGGACAGAAAAAACAATAACAGAGGAACAATTTATTTTTTTTACTTTTTTTGTTTCTAATGTTTTAGGCTCCCCTTTAAATTTATCTTGGGACTCTATTTATATCATAGAGCACAGATACCACACATGATGATGAAAACCACAACAAACTATTGATTAATGACACAAGTATGTGAAATGAATGATTTCATATTTGCATCTCCATTACTGTAAGATGTTAGTGACGCTATGTGAATCTGGTTAATGATGCTTTTATAGAATCGCCCCTTTTTAGAAAGCAGAACGTACACCTGTAAGGCACCTGACCTCAGACTCCTGCTGATTTTCATTCCAGCTGTCTCCTATGAGACTTAATTACACCTGGGAGCCCGGTGAAATGAATTAACGGCAATTAATTACTTACCTGGGTCAAAATGAGAACAACTCTTCCCCCGCGTATTTTCTCTGTAACTACACCTGACACGCCCGGTTAATGTTTACATTATTCTGCCCTTAACTAACCTAACCAGTAGCTGTACATGTAGAGCCACTGAGTCAAACACGTGACAATTCATTTGAGCATATTGCCACGTTGAGTGAAGAGTAGAGAAAATGTTTAGCGTGGCAGCAGCCTGTCCGCGCCCCACCGGTCGCCTGTTTTCTCTCTCCGACAGAAACAGAGAACTGCTGCAGCCGTGTGACGTGATTAAAACCACAGGGAACCTTGCAACACTGTGCATTCATCGTGTATTCCAATCTAATGTAATGACCAGCATGCCAAAATACAGTAAAAATATCTTGAATGGGATTGAAAATGTAACAGATCACGTAACGTCAACGTGGTTCAACAATATGACACACCACTTCATGCTACATTTTACATTATAATTTCCAAATGACGATGCAATGAATAAATTATATCATCTTGAATTTATGTCACTGACATTTTCAACCCGTTTCGAGAGATATTTTTATTACATTTTAAAATGTTTTTGTGGTTGTTACATTATCAGTTGTTAATGTGTTTTCAGTTTTTAATTACATAGATTATACCTTTGATCATGCCACTTCCTACTGACAAAATGTAAGCAGTCATTGATTTAGTCCTGCCTCACGTGGCCGTCTGTGATCTGCTCTCTGTGAAAGCCAGATGTGAATGTCTGACTGTTTGCTTTATTTGTTAAAGCTAAACTATCAAACTATGTGGATAAAAATCTCATATAAATATTGAATATACTTTTTACTTTAATGCCATTTTCACTGTTGCACACCACAGAAAGCCAAGCTGGGCCACGGTAAGAAAGTGATCACGCCGTCAGACCACCGGAGGTTCAGCCTGCCTTCAAGTAACATGGACCGGATGCGACTGAGTGACTTCAATTTCCTGGCCCTGCTTGGGAAGGGCAGCTTTGGCAAGGTGAGAGCCACCCCAGACGTAATATAAAAGTGAATGTATCATTGTAACGCTTCAAACACGGCATCCTGGTAGTCATTTGTCAGCATTTGTTTGGTGTTTCAAAATCCATTATCTCCTTTGTTTCAATGTGACCTCTGGTGTCATCATGAACTGCAGGTGATGCTGGCGGAGATGAAGTCGACAGAGGAGCTGTACGCCATCAAGATCCTGAAGAAAGACGTCGTGATCCAGGACGATGACGTCGAATGTACGATGGTGGAGAAGAGGGTCTTGGCCCAGAGAGACAAACCGCCCTTCCTCACGCAGCTCCACTCCTGCTTCCAGACTGTGGTGTGTGAAAACTTCAGCCAAAGTCGTGATTATTTTTAATGCATGTGCAGAACTGCGCAGCCACACAAAAAAAAAACACTTTATTCAAAGGGTGCCATTGTGCTCCCTCGTCATTCTTTCAACAGCTGTCTATTCAATCCCTGGCATCTGTATTTGCTTTTTCTAATTACATTTATTTGCACTCTTTCGCCACCGCCCCTGCAGAGAAAATTGATACTGAGCAGAGACTACCTTTGAATACAAAGTCTCAGTGTGACGTCAACTCTGTTCGTAGACAGGGTGACTCAAGGAGTCTTTAATAAAAACTACATTTACTGATCGAAGCTTCCTGACTTATAATACAGGTATATGAGCTGGCTGCAGCCTCTATCCTGAAAGAGTAGATCAAGGCTGGCATTTTGTTTTTTATATATATATATGTATATGTATATATATATACATGCTTTTTTTTGATAATTCTCTGTAATGCACTGCTGGTTTTAGTGTGCACACACTGTGCTTTTCTTTGTGTAGCATCCATTCAGAGCTGCTCTTTAGGCAATAACATCCTTCTTTTCAATTATAGGATCGGCTGTACTTTGTGATGGAGTACATCAACGGGGGAGACCTTATGTACCATATCCAACGTATGGGCAAATTCAAGGAGCCACAGGCAGTGTAAGGACTCTCTGTAGTTTATCCACAGGCACCTGCTTTAAAAATAACAACGATATTCCCCAGGCAGATAAAATGCTTTATACCCACCTTGAGTTAGTGCTACTGCTAATGAAGCAGCAGGACTGTACTTCACTGAAACCCAAGTCCTAAAATTGAGATATTTTGTGTATTAAAATAACTACTATTTATATTTATTTTTACAATACATTTTTTGGACATTTTTTGATTTTATTACAGAGTAATAGTAGAGAGATGGGTAATGATATGCAACAAAATAACGTTACAATTCATGGTCAGTGCATAAACCCTCACCCCAACATTTATTTAATATTTATTGTTTAGGGCAAGGGATTCTTTTGTATTGCTTTTTTGTAGTTCGTAAAATCACTTCCCTTGTCATTTTCAATTTTGCAGGTTTTATGCTGCAGAGATTGCTGTCGGTTTGTTTTTCTTGCACCGAAAGGGAATCATCTACAGGTGGGTGAGTCAGAGAGAAACCAGTTTTATGTAATGACGCACCACATTCACCTCCAATCCATTCATTGCAGCATGGAAAACAAAACTCATACAGGCTTTTTAGACAGATAGATGAGGTGAGTATGAGCAGAGACCTTTTTTTTTTTTTTAAGAGAAATATAAAGGAGCAGAGGGGTGACTCATTGAAGACAGAGAGCTAAAAACAGCGAAGTAAAATCTATAGGAAATAATTTCGAGGCAGTGTAAGAGGAGAAAAACATGTTCGACAAGCTGAAGATATGGGAATTGAAGTAAGACAAGATAAAGTGCTTTAGATATCGACATGGACGGAGAGACTGACGGACAGAGTGACGCACATAAAGGTAGATAAGATAAGACAATCAGGAGATAACAGACAAGAAGGAAACAAAGAGAAATTAAGAAAAGTAAGCAGGTCCAGAGAGAAAGACAGAATGAATGAAAGAGATAAAATTAAAAATGGACGTGTAGATTTAACCTTGCTGTGTGTAAACTGCACAGCTTGGATATCCTTGGTGGGGGAGGCGAGTATTAAACCCATACTCATCACCCTGATGCAAAAAAAGCAAAAATATAAAGGACAGAAAGAAATGCTCGACAGAGTCTGGGTCATCCTATTTCCTGACGCTACTCTGTGGCAGATACATCTGCCAGAAGTGGTGAACGAGGAGGGGAAGAATTTCAGAAATGAATCACAAGCACAGACACAGACTTGAGTTGTAAGAGCAACAAAAAAAAAAAAGGCACAGAGGGAAAAAATGATTTCAGGCCACAAAATGATTGTTTGTGTTCCCGCCGTATGATGTGTGCTGCAGAGTGACAGATAAACTGCTCAGAGAGGTGGCCGTGGTGCAGAGCGACACTTTTCTGTGCTACTCGCTGGACAGCTGACAGCAACACACAACGAGAATCAAAGTGGTGAATGAATCCAGACAGAAAGAAAATGCTCACGACCTGTCTCTGCTGCAGGGATCTGAAGCTCGACAACGTGATGCTGGACTCCGAGGGCCACATCAAAATTGCTGACTTCGGCATGTGTAAGGAGAACATGTATGAAAGCATGACCACGCGCACCTTCTGCGGCACCCCGGACTACATCGCACCAGAGGTGAGGATGAGCTGTCTGTGATGGAGAAACTGGAATACAGTACGGTTGGCACTGCATCCTTTTACACACAGGGACGTCGCGCTCCACCCACAATCCCGTGCGAACTGTCCACCGTCGACATGGGAAGGTCAATTGTTTACAGCTCTGAAATATAACTATTATATATAATGATGAAGCGGTGTAGTGCAGTGTAGTGATGAAGCACTTGATATAGCCGATATTAATATTGTCCTGTAAACCAGTAGTCTATTCTCAGTGATAAGTGAATGTTCAATAAAATGAGAGTACGACAACAACTAATGATAGCATTTATTTAGACAGAGTAAAGAGCAGAGATGATTCATTTAGAGTAATAAGATGTGTGTTGTCTGTCTGATAATAAGTGTGTGTTTCGTATGTGTGTGTGTGTGTGTGTATCCCCTCCCATCTGTCTGCACTGACTCATGAGGGAGAACATTGTCTCACAGGTTTTGGATTAGGGGCCCGGAGAGAGACATGAACACTTGTCATATCATGTGTGGGTAAATTGTAACTCTGTGAACCGGATAAATTGCTGCATTTTGGTCTCTGTTAAAGGCGAGTGCAGCTGTGATTTAGCTCTTTGCCTATGCGTCTGCATGGTTATTATAGTGTGAGTGTGTCAGTGTGTAGACTGCGTGTGGGAGGTGTAGGATGGCAAATTGGATGGTAGGAGAAAGCGCCTTTGTTACGGCAGCTGAAAATAGCTGACTGTATTTAATGGCGGTCGATTTTGTTCGAGTTTAGATGAGAGAAATGCTACTGTTCACAGTTTCTCTGGGGATCTTTAGCGCTCTGCGGTTGTATGTACTATAGCACTTGGTGGCAGAAGAAAATACATATTTTTGATCACTGAGCCTGTTAATAACCACGCTTGTCTGTATACATTGATGGGGTAGAGTGTGCTTGTATTTGATTGTTCCAATTTTTTAATCTTTTCACTTTTTGTCTTTGTCAGATTATAGCATACCAGCCTTATGCAAAATCCGTAGACTGGTGGGCTTATGGAGTTCTTCTGTATGAGATGCTGGCAGGACAGGTAATGTGTTTTTTTTTACTGCTGCAGTAGTGGTCTAAAGTTTTTTTTTTAAATATCACCCCTCAATTAGGACTAAATGTTTAGTGATGTATATTTATTTAGGTGTCCTGTAACAATTTCAATAACTGGTTTAAGTCATTTATCAAGCAAAAACACAACATTCACTAGTTCCAGCTGCCCAGGTGACGAACTGCATCGCATGCAGTGCGTTTTCTGTCACTGTAAATCAAATATCTTTAGTTTTGGATTCTTTTGTCAGAGAAAAAAAAAACAATTTGAAGACTCCACCTTGAGCTCTGAGAAACTCTGAAAACTTTCTCTTCAGCCTCCGTTTGATGGAGAGGATGAAGATGAGCTCTTCCAGTCCATCATGGAGCACAACGTGTCCTACCCCAAGTCCATGTCTAAAGAAGCTGTGTCCATCTGCAAGGGAGTGAGTACTGTTTTAAAGAGCCATACAGCCTTTAAGAAAGCATACCACAGATCTTTTTACATTCCAGGCAGCAACTGCTTTCATAGAAATGCTGGTGTGGAATTTAATTTGTGCGAAGTTATTGTTACCTAATATGACAGAAAGTAGGGACTGTTAAGCTTTGAAATGCAAGATTTAGATGTCAGCTACTGAAAAGCATCGCCATCTTATGCTATGTTGTTGTTCTCTGAAGTGATTTAAGCTGGAAAGCATGAAGGTTGTGTAACAGAAATGTGGCAGTTTCTTGCATTAAGACGTTCGCCGTTTGGCAGCTGACTTTCATACTTTGATCCAGTTGATTCTTATGCCATTTATATCGTCAGGAAAACAACACGCACGTCCATGCATTTGTGCAGTTGCTGTTCTGCACAAACAAAATACCCAGCTCCCATCTTTTCACAGTAGTAAATCATTTCACAGGTTGTTCCTTCTGTATAGTCGAGTCACAAATGTCCATGGCTTTCGAAAATGGTCCTTTATTTAGCTGCCGCCTGTTTCCCCTCATACCTGGGCATCACTTTTGTGACGTCATCACAGTGAAGCGGCATCACGGTTGTCAAGATTTTTTTTTTACCAACGAGGAAATTAGTTTTCGGGGCCAATTTACACTCCAGAGTAGATTAAATTAAGATTCAGCCACAGTCTGATCAAGTCTTTTAATAACATACCTCGCCTCCATTTATTATGATATGACTGTAGCCGCATGCTGCCATGAGAAATAGCATTCATCATCTCAGAGCCGGTGACAAAAGGAGATAATACTGATCCTTATTGTTTGCTTCACATCTCATTTGCAAAAAATTATTCATGGTCAAAATTAAAAGTGGCTTCTGAATCAGAAATCGAGCTATGAAGTGGCAGTGTAATTTCCTGCCACAATTTTAAAGCTGGAAGAGTAAACACAGCATGAGTGTCAGTCTGGCTCTGCATAATGTCGCTGATAATGTAAAATAACGAGGGAAAAAAATAATGTGAAAAGGTGGATTGCTGATATACAAGCCAGCTTCAGAGATACGCACTTTCTCTTCACTACTTTTACCTTTTCTGTTCTAAAAGCAGCTAACTGTGTCTGTCACATCTTCTAATTCTCTTCTGTCTGTCACCAGCTGATGACCAAGCACCCTTCCAAGCGTCTCGGCTGTGGCTCAGAGGGGGAGAGGGACATCAAGGAGCAGGCCTTCTTCAGACGCATCGACTGGGATCGCCTGGCAAACAGAGAGATCCAGCCGCCATTTAAACCCAAAGTGGTGAGTGTCATCCTCGATCATGCTATATGGGATATTATGTTGATTTGTGATATTGTACATTTCTCAAAAAATCAGTTGAGAAACTAATCATGGATAAAATATCAGGAAGGTCTGTTCTTGACCAGCAAATGAAACAGATGCAAATATCATATAAAAATCTAATATTACCATAAAGCATCTAGCTAATTCATTTGCAATATTTCCTTTAAAAAAATAATAAATGGCTGTAGACAAATTATATTTCCATCCAAATGTTGCTCAAATCTTAAAGAATAGGTTAAAAAAGTCTGATACAATACAATACTCACATGCCCATATGTACATTTAATATTTTTTGTTGCTGTAATCATTCCTTATTTCTATACTGGCTGAGAAAAAATATCTCTTCCTGATGTAATTTCAATGTAAGAGATGGGGGACAAAATCCAACATTCCCTCTTTGTGTTTCCCTCAGACAGAGGTTCCAGTCTGAGCTGCAGTGAAGGAACACATTTTGTATTCAAAAGAAAAGCTTCACTTACATTAAAATAACTAAACAAAGGGATCTCTTCCGTGCCAGCATAGAAAACAGGAATAATTACAGAAAACACCAAAAACAATTTCAGTGTACATACGAGCATGTGTTGCAAGTTAAGCAAAGTTGACATTTTGAAAAAAGTAAAGACAAATCACTGTGGCTTTCCAATAATTTATGCGCATTTTCTGAGGAAGTCAACGTGATTATTGGACAACAATATTGACGGATCAAAAGAGCCCCTGTTGCTATTCCAGTTAATTCATATTCTTTGTTGCTTTCCACTGGATTTGGCATTCCTTTCATGAATTCAATCTGGCCACACATACCGTAAGGTCCTTTCATCTGTTGCCATTTTACTTTTTTTATTCATTAACCTTTGATAACAAGAATAAGAGGAGAAAAAAAAATATGATAATTTATTTTATTCAATAGAACCCCAGTCAAGAGGTAAAAATGGCATATAAATTCAAAGTAAAGCTGGTGGATATTTCCAGACACAGAAATAGATGATGGCTGACGACAGAAACGAATAAAACGCATATTGGAAAATGACCATAAAACATCCAGCAGTGTGACTTTTTTTCTGCCATTCCTGTTATGCTAAAAATAGCAAATCACCAGGATGGGGGGGGGGGAAAAAAAGCAAATCTGTGTCACTCTTGAATGCATCGCTGTTGAAGAATGGAAATACTTCCTCAGAGGGTCTTTAAGTGTGTATGAATGAGTGGGTGAATATTGTATGTCTGCGTTCCCATTCATCTTCGCCCAGTGTGATGGTTTCATGCAGCCAGCAGAGCTTGAGGCTGGATCCCAGCTGCAGTCACCAGCCCTGCTGCCACCCCCACCACCACCACCACCTAAACCTCCTCCTGTCACCACAAAACGCTCCTTTTCAGTTTTTGAACCCCCGCACCCTCCATCCCCTCGCTGCCCACGGCGCCCGAAGCAACACGCGCGCTGCCACCCTGGATTAAAAATAGCTCTTTACTCTACTACCACACAAGGGCCACAACAAATGTGCATGGTTACACAGCGGAAGCATCTGTCTCCACTAACAGAGGAGGGGGAAGGTAGGGGGGCATTTCTAAAAGTGGATCCATCCATTCAGGGGTCTTTGTGTGGTGTATCACAGTTGTGCGCTCATACGCTGCATCATTAATTGGCCTGATGGGACGAGCAAACAAAAGATCCACGTGAGGCTTTATGGCTTCTGTGACATTCCCATGGATGCTCTATAATGCATCCATGGGTGTAACAGAGCAGCTGAAAATGCCTGACATTCTTGCTGATACGTCCCTTGAGAAAATGTGTCGCAGACGCTGAAATCCGCCGTAAACGACAGATTTGTTTTTGTTGCGCATTACTCAGTCTGAAGGATTTAGTCTCGCCCTCTTGTGAAAGAGTCATGACTGAGCTGATAATGTGCATGACACACGGAGATATATATTCAGCTGGAGACACGTGACAGCCTCGAGCGGAGCTGCACACTGAAGCTGATGACCTGTGTATGCGTGGGGTTAGCTCCTAATCTAATTCCGACTTCTGCCCTGCTACACTTCAGGCTTCGAAACGTACCTGCCCCACCTTCCCTCTGGGAACGTGGTACAGCTTTCTATTAAAAAAAAAAAAAAAAAAGACTCATGAGGAAATGTAATATAACCATGAAACCACAATTCAGCTGTTTCATATTTGCAGCTTAGAGATCAAAAATAACGATGGATCCTCTCCACATCTGACATTCTTTTCATCTCTTTCAGTGCGGCAAAGGAGCAGAAAACTTCGACAAGTTCTTCACGCGCACACAGCCCGTGCTGACCCCTCCCGACCAGCTGGTCATCGCCAACATCGACCAGAGCGAGTTTGCGGGCTTCTCCTACATGAACCCTCAGTTCATCCATCCATCCCTGCACAGCGTGGTATGAGGAGAGAGCAGAAGAAGAAAAAACACAGAAGCATGAACTGTCGCTGACTGCAGGATCCTTCCAAACTCCAACAAACAATCCCTATCCTCTACAGTGTTCCGTCTGCTAGTTGTTCTATCTGTGTACAGAAGTGACTTAGGAGGGCGGAGCAAAGTGTTTAAGGGAAAGTACATAGCACTGATATTTTTGCATAATTTCCCCAAAACATCTCATATAATATGTTCTTTATTCCGAATCTGTATCTGTGTTTATCCGAACCTGCCGCCTTTTTTCTTGTGTATGAATGTGTCTATCAGTTACTTTGTGACGCAAAGTGATGTTTCCTTTCTCATGTTCCCCCATCTTACTACGCAACAAGCTGCAATGCACGACAAGAACGGAACATATTTTTCTGCTCTGTCCCGGCTTTATCTACTTCTGAACCGCTACACGTGTATTTTATATTTATATACAAAAAAAAAAAAAAAAAAAGAGGTAGTAGCCTATACTGTTACATGAGTGCCAAAGGAGAAGTGGGGAAAAAAATCATTTCTATTGCAGTTCTTAAAGTCCTTGTGATGTTTTTTCCCCCCTCTGGCCTTCCCGACACACTAAAACCCCTAATCAGGGGATGTTTCTATGTGTTGTTTTGTATGACGTGGAGCTATATCTAACTCAAAGTAGATAAACAGGAACACATTCTGCTTATGCTTACAGTTGCAAGCTGTCTAGGCCTTTTCAATGCAGCGGAGTTCAGTAGGGTCAGAAAACTGTGGATCAAAGAGACAATGTTTTAAAGTATAAAGATGCTATTTCCATATGCACAAAGCAGATCTCTGTTTGCATGCTTATTTTTCTGACTCTGTATGAGCAGTAGACGCTAGGATGCAGTACACGTCTGGTATCACTGTAAAGTTTAGTATTACGATATAAACTATGTTAATATATAATTGTTGTATGTTTTGAAGAGTCTTATTCTGAAGAAAAAGTTTTTAATTGTTTCAAGGAAAAAAGGTTTTGTTCCCGTTTTATGTTCCGCTTAACTCAACTTTTACGTCCAGAGAGAACCCTCTATTGTATGTCGACCTTTTTTCTTTACTTTTTTTTTTTTTTTTGTAAATATGTTTCAAAGAGCTGTTTCAAAAAGAGAAGTTACTTGCAGATTTTATACTACGAACTGAATGTGCTTTTACTACCGTAGACAGTTTGAACATTTCTATGTTTAGAGTACCCCTAAGAAGAGTATTTAACGTTTGGCTGAATCTTTGGTAGCTTTGGTATCAGCAAACCTTGTTATATGTATTTCCACTATTTATCCATTGTTTTCTACTACTCAGTGTCATGGCGAATATGCAGCACCTACTGTGCGTCAAACAGTTGAATGCCCTCTTGCCTTGGTCGTCTCAGAGCCGACTCCTTCTGTAACAAATTCAAATCAAAGTAACGGTACGAAGATTTCGGAGCCCTCCGCGGCTGAAACATGTCTTTATTTTCTTGCGTATATTGTGTGCATGCGCGAGGCGAGGCCTGATCTAAGCATGAGGAGAAAGACCCCTGCATGATACAGAGATCATGGAGCATGGAGTTTCCCCACCTTGTTGCACAGAGCATCGTGCGCTTTTCTGCTCAGCGTCTCCTCCCACCCGCTGTCATGTAGTCCCACATGTTCTGCAAAAAAAAAAAAAAAAAAAAAAAGCTGAATCATAAGAAAGACTAATATGTGTAAAATGCTTCTGTTGGCTTTTTGTTTACTGGTGCCAACCTTGAGTCTTTTGCTTTCCGGTCAGGTGTGTCCATTTTATTTTTTGAGGCTACTACCAGAGGCACACGATGCTACAACAGTGGTGTTTCATCAAACTGCCAAATTGACCCTTAACCCCTGAATTTGTTACTTAACATGTAGACTGATGTTGCAGCTGTCAAGTCTGGACCAAAATTAGATTTTTAAGGTGAAGAGAAAACTGAATGTTTACATGTCTCACATTGAGAATCTTTATTGGAGGAGAGGAAGAGGAAACAAAAACAAAACTTTGGACCCATGACAGAGATAATAACATGTCAGGCCAGTCAGGGTACAGTACCACTACAGTTAGAGCCACAGGGATGTTTGTATGTGTTTATCTTCACTGCCCCTGCTTTTGTTAACCTGATTCTTCTTGTCCCTCTGTTTATTGTGGTATGATGGATACTATGTATAAATAAAGTATGAAAAATATTAGTCTGCTCTTTTATTTTGGAAGGGAGACGTGTTAAGTGGCTGTCAATAAGAAAAATGGGTCGTACAATCTCCAGCTTCACTTATAAAGTGCACATTGTTGGCTGTATTGTTGTTCTATAAAGATATCGAGGTTTAAATGTGCAATATTATTTGAAAGGAAGGAGCCTTTTATGTGAGAAAGAAATCCAATAATGCAGGCACGTGTCTTTCATGCATTTCAACATGTGCTTTGTGAAATGGACTTTTGTCCAGTAGCTAAATTATCCCACTGTCAGAAGCAAGAAATGCCACATTAGAATATATACTGTGTGCTCCGTTTCATAATTTGTGCTCTCAATTTAGCAAGCACCTCTCGGGCTCCGTAGTCTCTTTCTTGAGGCTGAGTCACTGACTCAAGGTCCAAAAAAAAAATCACAATAACACCACAAATAAAATTGTATTTTTGAATGAGTACAATAACAAAATGAATGGGTATACATGTCTAGATATCTTATTCAACAGCCTATTTTTAAGTTAAAAAAAACAGACTTATAGCTTATATAATGGAAATGCTTCCAGTAAAATATTAGACAAAAAAAGCTGGGTTTTTTTATTTAGTCTTGAGTGATTCGTATGTCAGGACTGGTGAGAGTGGAGCTGCTACCCACAAACACTACTGTATATTAACCAGATACATATTGTATTTGCTGACATCATTAAGTTATGTAAACTGTCTGGAGGTAATAATGGAATAGAAATGGACACAATATTTTTTAAAGATCATAATCTTTCAAATTATTGACTTCTTGTTCAAAACACACAAAATCCAAATATGTCCACTTAATTATTACTAACTCATTTAACTTCACAAGGCCTTATCGAGTATTGTTTTTTGATACATTGGAACACCAAAGCCCAATTTGGCATTGAGAAACTTCAATTGTTTGACTCAACCCTTAAAGTGTTAATAATGTAAGTGATGCGTCATGTGTGATGTCACACAACTTTTACACAGGGTGCCAAAAAACAAAACAAGTAAAGGAAAGTCTGTCCACTCAATCAAATCACAAAAATGTAATGTCATTACAGTCCCATGTTATAAAAGCAAAATAGAAAACGCTTCACATCTACATGTAAACATATGACAATCATGTTACGCAGAAACATTATCATCCATTTGGAGTCTTGTTTGTGGCCAGTAGTTCAATAGTCGCTCTTTTTTTTGCTCCGTTTTTGGTCTCTACCAACTCCAGAGGGAAATATCTGGGTCTTAGCTGCTAATGCTCAACTATTACACCAGCTAGTCACTAACTTGTCCCTTTCCAAGTCATTCCCCAGAAACCATTTCACAGTTACAATTAAACAGACAAACTTGAACAATAGCTCTATAATAATAATAATAATAATAAAATCTACATGCCAGTTCTAGTAACAGATTATTAGTACTATTACTACTTACTCCGATTACAGAAATAAAGCAAAATAAAACATCATGGACACGTTAGTCAAAAGAGCTGATATATAACCTACCTGATTGATAAAATGTTAAAAACTCATTTTCATTGACAACATTGTATTCTATGTTCTGAACAGCAACTACTCCAGCAGCGTTTTGGTGAGGCCAGGATGCTTCATCAAACCTGGCGACTAACTTCAACGTAGGGCTGAAACTAATGATTATTTTCATTGTCGATTAATCTGTAGATTATTTTCAGTTGTTTGGTCTATAAAATGTCAGAAAATGGTGGAAAAGGTGGATCAGTGTTTCCTAAAGCCCATGACGTCCTCAAATGTCTTTTTTTGTCCACAACTCAAAGATATTGTGTTTACTGTCACAGAGAAGTAAAAAAAAGGAAAAAAATGAAAATATTCACATTTAAGAAGCTGCAATCAAAGAATTTCTTACTTTTTTTTTTTTTTTTTTTTTTTTTAAATTACTCAAACCGAATAATCGTTGTTGCCGATTCATTTAATAGTTGACAACTAATCGATTTAGCTTTGCGGCTCTACTTCAAAGCTTGCACCCTTATCGATGAGCGAGTCTTCGGTATTGTCCCTGTGCTCGATGGATGTCTCCGCGTTGGGCCTCACCTCCTCTTATACCGGCTCTTCTTCCGGGTACACCCCAACATGAGATGAATCACTCTTTGCTTTTGAAGGGCTGGGGAGTGTGCTGTCGAGTTGTGCTTCACTTATGGCTTTATTTTTGAGGCCTGAACCTTTAGGGCGCCCCCTTTTCCGCGGGGTGCCAGCATCACTTTTTGGAGTACTTGGGGAACGGCCCCTTTTTCTCAGGGATCCAACATCGAGGTTGTGTGGTGAGGATGAAGAGGCAGGCCAACTCTCGCGAGGCCGACCGCGGCCTCTGTGAGGGACTGGTGGAGAGCCCTCTGGAGCATCAACGTGTATGTACTTCTTCGGCCTTCCCGGCTCCTTCAATACTGTTGGCAGAGGGTACTTTAGTGGCCTTCCCCTTTTGGCAGGTTGTTTTCTTGGTTGACCACGCTTCCCTCTTGTGAGAAGGGTTATCTTAGGTCGGCCTACCTTACAGGGCACCTTTTTGTTAAAAATGCTTTTAGGTCGACCTCTTCCCCTCTTAGCTGGCTGGGAGCCATCTGTGACCAGTTCTTGTTCATCTCCGCTCTCCTGTACAACACTTTTTATTGGCCTCCCTCTCTTTCGATGAGGCTTCTTTGAGATGTCATTTGAAGCATCCTGTTTCGTCTCCTCCGGCGTTACCACCTTCCTGGGTCGACCTCTCTTCCTTATCAGTGGGTTTGGGCTTCCATCAGCATCGTCCTCCTCGTCACTGCTCAACTCCAGCCAGGGTTTCTCATTCTCTTCACTTGTTAAACTTTGCGACTTGCGCTTCGTGGATCCTTTCGGACGACCCCTTCTCGCTTTTGGTGTATCAGAGCCAGTGTTCGGTGAGTCTTTACCACCAGCCTTCTCAGGGGTGCTGTTGCTGAGAGACTTTCTCGGCCTGCCTCTTTTCTTTGGAGAATGATCTGTCGCAGGGCTGGAGCCTGGAGTTTGCACAGAAATATCAGCACAGTCGTGTCCTGATACTTGCTGCTCTGTGTGTTTGCTGAGTTTTGGACGCCCTCTTCCCCTCGGGGGCTGTGTGGACCCATTGCTGGACATGCCTGAAACCAGCTTAATCAGGTTTACGTCGTCTCTAATGCAAATCTTTAAATTCTTTGAACCTTGTGGCCTCCCCCTTCCTCTTTTAGTAGGACTGTTGTTGGACATGCCTACACTAGAGTCTCCCTCATTGGTTGCCACATCTCCTTGTTCGGTATCATTTGTCCTGATTTCCTCTCCCAAAGTGTTGCTGTCAGCTTGCACTACCTCTGTTAGGTTTTCACCTGGAAATTGAACATTGAAAAGCACAGTTAGGGCTCGATCGATATGTCTTTTTTTCCAGGACCAATAGCAATTATTAGTGATCAAGAAGGAAACCGATATACATTTGCAGTAAAGATTAAAATAGTTATCTTAGTGTTGAAAAACTCAAACTCCATCACAAAACTTTGCTTAAATGATTTGAAGCATTTATTTAATTAAATGCAGCAAAAGACAACTTTTCAACATTATCTATTGTATGAAAATATAGTATAAAAAAAAATTGCCCTTGCCATGCTGACACCTTCTGCCTTCCTTACTTGGTGTTGATTGTAGTACTCCCATACTGCACTTTTAGACCTGTAGTGTATCCAGAGAGAGAGAGAGAGAGAAAGATAGAGAAAGAGAAAGAGAGAGAGAGAGAGAGAGAGAGGATAAGATAAAGGAGTACAAATTAGGAAGAAAGGAAAACCATCTGAAAGTAGCACAAGGATAATTTACCATTTGTATATCAATACCTTAATTGATAAATCTAATAAAAAAAAAATAGAGAAAAATCTTGATGAATTAAAGTAAATGGAGGCAGCATTTAACAGCAGGAAAACTGAAATGAACACAAAGAGACTAACGAAAGCAACCAAAACAACCACAGAGAGACGCAAAACAACTGCAAAGACTCGCAACCATTTTAAAAAGGAGGCAAACAGCTACAAAGAGGCGCAAAAAATTACAAGAAGGGAAAACATTAACTACAAAAAAGAAAGGCAAAACAACCACAGACACAGGAAAAAACAGAGAGATGCGTAATGGTCTCGGGGAAACAAAAAGAGTCTAAACTATAAAGTGTAGGTCTTGCTTCTATGTAGGACATGTCTCATAATCCGCCCATGCATGCACACAAGTGTGTGTGTCTTTAGGCTGCATATTTACAGATTCAAGCAATAAACCGCTATGACTATGGACCAGATTGTATTCCAGGTCATAGTCAGCTTCAAAATCGATGGAAAGAGTCTCTATAGCGGCCTGAAGAAATACTGCAATAAACAGAGTATATACGTCGCGTTAAAGAAAGCATATGTGAGAGTTTAGGTATATATTTTTTTTAAGATTAATCAGAAAGCCCGTAAAGGGTATAGAAGAGCTTACTGTTGATGTGATGTCTGTTTAGTTCGCGACCACTACTTCCGGTCGTCCGTGTCGTTTAGGAGGCTCTGAAGCAAACTGCAGCGGCGAGTTTCAGTTCCGCCTCAGCATCTCTGCTGACATCCAGGCTGCTACTACGATTTCTCACATGTAGGTGTTGCCCACATACATAGAGTATTTATACTCACATTTGTATCTTGAATCCTTTCACGCTGCAAGTGTGTAGTTTTAGCAGTTTAGAATTTGAAATGTCATATTTTTTTGATTTGATTTTACATGAGGAAACGGGAATTTCAACAAGTGTTTCTTGAAATGGTCTTTGGCGCAGGAGGTAACTGATCATACTATCAAAAACAAAAGATGCAACATTAGAATATGCACTAGCCAAACACACTGGCCACTTTATCAGGTGCATCTGTACAATCTAATGCAAAGTGCTACCTCAATAATGAACATGCAGTTCAATTCAAGGTTTTCAACCTTTACTTTGACTCGTAAATACATTGAGGTAGAGACCTAATTTACAATATAACCGAGTAAAAAAATATATAAAAAAACACAACAACAACTAATCCTATGGCACCAAGAAACTCAAATAAGTAACTGCATAATAATCAAAGCAATTGCCAATGTAAGGTAAATTGACCAAGCAATTAGCTCTCCGACAATGTCAATCAACACGTATGTAAAGGTATTCTTTGTGGCAGCTGTTGCATTGGAAATAATAGTATTTTTTCTGCACACTTGAACTTCCTGACAGAGCTGTCTTTGGTCCTGAAACTCTCTCTCTCTCTCTCTCTCTCTCTCTCTCTCTGACTCAGTTTATTCTGTTGGACAGTGTTGTGCACTGACTCACTGCTGCGTCGTCAGCTTCACTTGACAGTCTTCTGAAGGAATTTGCGACGAGTCGTCGGTGAGCCGCGTTGATCGTCTTCCAAGTCTCCGCTGACCAGACAGAGAGCATTTCTCTGTGGATTTACTCCACAACTTTCAGCACAATATTTGCCTCAGGTGCAGGAAACACAGCGCCGAGACTGCAGACTTACAGCCAGGTAAGAACAAGTGTTCGCATGTTGTAGTCGAATATTTCTTTTACTTTTTTAAAATCCTACTTCCAATTAACTGGACTTCTATTCCAATGTATTAAACATATTCACTGATAAGCATGATGTCTGTTGTTGGGGTTTTGATTTTAGTCGCATTTGTTACAATTTCCTGTCCTGTACTATATCCTGATGGATATATATATATATACACATATCGATGTATAGCTAATATTTCTTTCAGTTGTAGTATTTTATTGGAGTATGAGGCTTACTATAGGGTTGACATTGACGTATCATGAAAACTATACTCAACATTTTCAATGACAGTCCTCCTCGGGAAAATAAAGTAAATTGTACAGGGTCAAATTTATTTCAGCACCAAGCACAGATGGGCTAGATTATTGACATCTGATGTGAGGAAAAGTGAAGTGAAAAAAACTACAAGTGTGAGTATTTCTGTTGTGTCTATCTATTCAGTTCATACGGAAAGTTGGCCATTAATTGTCTACAGAATGGAGAAGCTTATTGTCATTGGGGAAGAGGAAAAGCCTTAATGTTTAGATTCAGTAAAATAGCTCCAGGTGATGATCTGACGTGGTGCATTGCATGTGACGTTACGGCTCTATAGTCGTGACTACTATATTTATAGTCATGCGGTAGCTCAGTTTGCCTTTTCACCTTTAAATCACACCGTGTCAGCACATGTATTAATTGTGATTATTTTTAAAGTGAGGTGCTGCACTCTGCACACTTAGGAACACTTCCCAGATTCAAATAATAAATACATTTAAATTTAATAATAAATCAAATCTCCCATCTGGCCTTTTCTCAACTGTGGACAATAATAAAGCAAATGTATTAAGCGAAAAGCTCGATACGATAATACAAATTAAAGAACAATACTGCTGATAAGTATTGATAACAAGGAAGGAAGTGGATATGGAAACAAATATCAGCGACTTCAAAGTTAGAGAGGTGATCTTGCAGGAATCCTTTGTGTCTAAAACCCAACAGAGAGAAAAACTTCAAGTCCATGTGTGTGTCACAATATTGTAATATAATCATTTAAAGGTTGGTGCACAAATTGAATAAGTCTAAAACTAAGTGCTAAATTCATTATCATAATCCAGACAACCATTTAAATTAGCCTCTAGCTGACAGTATGTCCTCTGGAGGACAAAGATCAATCAGATGCGTCCTGAACAGGATTTAAATCATCACCCTGTCACTGTGGATGATGTCTTACAATGTGATCAGTCTGGTGAATTCCTCCTCTTACTGACTTATGAATGCTTTTATGAATGTCCAACTTTTTTGGGGGAGTCGGCTCTGATTCATGGCTCTAAAATGTCAAAACGTTTTGGATTTCAAATAATGAGAGCATTTGTATTCACAGTATTAGGCTTGCAACACGTTTAATGTCCCTCAGTGTGGCTCACACTTTGTGATTCTTTTTGTGGCAGGTTGGATAAAATAGCAGTGTCATGGGCGGAATTATAACGTATTGTCACTATAACACTTACATGCTGGAGAGGATATACTTGGAAAAGTTAAACATTCTGTCTGAAAACGAACTAACTGAAAATAACAATTTGCGACGGCGATTGATTCCGATTTCGATCTACCTGCTCAACAACCAAACAAAGATGTTATTGATTCCTCCAGCTGCCCTGCTGCCCAGACATTTCATAAACTGGTCATCGTGACAGCGATCTCTCGAGCTTTGTCAGAGACAGCACTCTGAAATATCATGTGTATCCTCATCCTCTCTGTCTACAGGTCTGTTCTTTGAAAACTCAGCTTATTGCTGTGAAATGTTATTGCAGGTTTTTTTACACTTCACTCCACAGCTTTTATTTCAAAATGTTCTTCTTCCACAGGCTGTTTTTATTTAGCAACAATATTTTTTTTTCCCCCATCAACCATTTTATTTCATAATGCCACTTTTCATCACAAACTTGGCCTGTTAATCAAGGTGATTGGTTTTCTGTTCGTTTAAACCGAAGCAACAGCCGATCACATATCCGACAACCCTGTTTGTCTTGATTGAAATATAAACATTAGTGTCATTATGAAATAATAACAGTAAAATAAAAAATTTTTTTTTAAAAACTGCTGGAATTAAATAAATAAAAAATGCCTGCAATTAACTCATCAGTGATGAAATAACAATTCATAACAATGAACTGAGTTTTAAAAAGGTATTGGATTATTTCACCATTTCATGGTCGTGTCACATTCATTTACTTTTGTCTATTTCTTTTCATATTTATTTCATAATGTCTTGTGTACTTATTTTTTTGTCTTGACACTCTGGGTCTCCACATCCAACTTCCCTTACATTTCTACCAGTAATCCTTCGTTTCCCCTTTCTCCTCCTGCAGATTGCTTCTTGAACTTTCTTTTGATTTTTGACCACTGCTGTCACCATGAGCTCGTGCAGTAGGAAGGCCCTGACGTTGCTGAGCAGTGTCTTTGCAATCAGCGGCCTGGGGCTGCTGGGAGTGGCGGTCAGCACCGACTACTGGCTGTACCTGGAGGAGGGCGTCATTATGCCTCTGAACCAGAGCATCAACATCAAGACATCGCTGCACTCCGGCCTCTGGAGGGTCTGCTTCCTGGCCGGTGAGAAACCAGTCTGGGGGTGTGCGCTGCCAAGATTTGTGATTGGCTTGTGTCAGTTAACCTTGTGTAAA
>CALSBV010010309.1:10061010-10148148 GCA_943590825.1 Bovichtus diacanthus | reverse complement strand
CACTCCATCTTATATCAACCAATTGAATGAAAGCCTATGAATCTAATGTTTCGTCAAGGGACTGTCCCACTTCACTCCTTAAACAAAGAGGGATGAACACACACACACACACACACATGCATACACAACAACAGGTGTGACAGTCAGGCACACGGCGGAAGCAACAACATGTCCTGAAACGATGTCACTGTCAATGAAAAGTTAACTGAGAAAATAAATTCAGTTTTGATAATTGATTAATAGTTTAAGTCGAGCAAACATAGCATGGGATAGGCACATTTTCGCTGCTTTCTATCAGTGTACATATATTTTCTTCGGATTTTGGACTGTTATTTGGACAAAACGAGCAATGTGAAGACATCCCCATTGGCTATGTGAAGTGGTGATGGCCTTCTGTATCTGACGGACTAAGCAATTTAGAGCGATTAGTCCATTAATTGAATAGTCAATTGACAGAAAGGTAATCACAAACTATTTTGATAATTGATTTATTGTTTGAGGAACTCGTCAAGGAAAAATGCCAAAAGATTTCTGGTAAAATGTTCTTAAACGTTAGTATTTTCTGCTTTACTACGTTTGACATCATTTTAAACTGAACATATTTGGTTGTTGGACACGAGAGAAATTTGAATATGTCATCTTGGCCTCTGGGAAATTGCGTTGGTCATTTATCTGACAACTAATTGATCAATCAAGGAAACAATCATCTGATTGATTAATTGACAATAAAAACAATCATTACTTGCAGCCAAAAAAAAGAAAAGAGAAGAAAACACTCACCTCTCCCCCACACAAGTTAGCTGCTCAATCTCAGTCATCACTTCTGCAATCTCAAACTTCAGCCGCTGCAGAGAAAGAAAAACAGAAAATTAACACTTATTCTATATTGAGTTTTAATTATCCTAATAAAAGGACAAAGGAGGACAACATGGATCCAGCTGCAGCTCTGAAGAGGTTCTTAATTTCATATTTACATACTTTTTAAGGTCATCCTAATGACAGGTTTCCTCATAGTTAGGGCTGGGTGATATGGTTAAACTCAATATTACACAACCATAATAGGATCATCTTAACAGGGGATTTCTGCCTTTATTAAATGGTGGACGGTTGGGAGGCGTCAGGAAACTCTCGATATTCGTACTTTTCTGATATATGGACAAAGTCACGCATAAAATAATCAAACTAATGTTCAATGGCAATAAGTTTGTTCAGTACTACATCAGATAGGTCAGACATTTCAATAACTCATTTACAATTTAATAATATTACCAAGCCCTACTTACAATAACTTTCTGCTGCTGGAACAAAGAATAACATCATGCTTGGACTGTTACTCACTTCAATATCATCCAGAAGTTCTTTTTTCCTGCGTCGTATGTTCGACAGCTCATCTCTTTCCTCCAAAGACAAGTCCTCAGGTACTGGAAAATACAGAGAGAAGTGAAAATGAAAGAGCGTGTGAGAGCGAGAGAGGAACAAATTTATGACGACGGATTAAATTAATTCACCTTCCGACCAGCCAGTCAGTCACAGGGATTAAGCCTGGCAGTGCATACCTTTTTTTTTTCTCATTCTACAATGTTGGTCTTTGCTCCGTGCATATTTTGTCACATGGCAGGTAGAATAACCCGCTTTTCCAATCACAAAACATACCAGTAAAAAATAAATGCATAATCTATTGTTGAACTCTGTCTTACAAACAGTTAACACTTGGGGGCAGTTTGGAGTAAGGACGTGTACATTTTAATACAGTAACTGGAGGCAGAGTTTGGAAAACTTTCTTTGAGAAACTAATGTTTCAACTGTAAGAACTGTCCTACTGCTAAATTATGGTTCTTTGCTTAATCTATCATCTCATAGCTGTGAGGGGGGGGCAAAACATGATTTCTGTTTGCTTGAAAAGCCCCAAACAAATTGGTTACTTTCATGGTTGGACATTATTTATTCAGAGCAAAGGGCTGCCAGAACATATGATGCGAAGGCACACGGGGGCACACGGGGGCACAGAAACAAGTTGTGAACACAATATTGACATATTATCACCTTTTAAGATGATATGATGAACTTAACAGATGCTTATTTACACATCTAGCAGACACAGAGCACCATGATCATTCATTTGGAGTTGCCTTTCTGTCCATCTGGTGAAAGTCTAATATTCAATCTCTTTTAGCTCTGTTTTTGGTCTCCACCCACTCCTGAGGGAAATATCACTGAGCGACCTCTTTCACATTGTCACATTGTTTCCACATCATTTGATACACTGTTGTTATAAAATATCGATTGTAGTCGCTTTAATTATATGAAATGTCTAGGTATGTATATATTTGTATTTAGTACATACATGTGCGTGCAGGGCAGGCAACTGTATGTGCATATATACAGATATATGTAGATACTGTAGTGCAGCCATTTCTTGTCTTTTCTCTAAATGTGTATTCTGTTTGTTTATATCTCACATACTTTGAAAATGTCATTTATTAACAAACTATGATTTCCAACTTTATACAGTGTGTCTTTACAGTATATGCACAGTGTTATGCACCTAAAATATAGAGCAGGTGTGTACACAAAAGCCACATATGAGGAAGATGATTCTCATGAGAATTTTCTTGCAAACCAAATTAAAACCACAGAAACATCCCCACTTTCAGAAATAACACCCTGTGTGTTTGACACACACACAGACACACAGACACACAGACACACAGACACACAGACACACACAAGCATCTGGTGCAGCCCATCCCCTCAAATATTGGCTTTCTGATAGTCTCTCGTCGGGCCCTCATTTTGGGTAATTAACTCTGCAATGAAAGAGCGGCACTGCAACATGCCAGTTTAACTGCATGAGCACACAAACACACTATACACAGGTGAGTGCACAATATACACGCCATGCATACAGAATTTACACTTCACACACATGACATTTATTTTATTCTACACTAAGGGTCCCCAGGAGCCACCTCCTTATCTTTCATTTAACCGTGCCAGGTCAACTTCTTCCCCCCCACAGACCCCTCAGAAGACCTCCCCCTCTCTCCTCCAACACATCAGAAAACAGCAATCCATTTGAGAGCTCGCTGACAGGAAGTAGGTCATTTTCACATGGAGCAATACCAGATTGTGCTTCTCCTGCGCTATTTCTCTCTTTCTCACACACACACACACACACACACGTGCACACACCCCCTCTATCTCTCTCTTTGTCCGCCTCCACCCCAGTGCTTGAAGTGGGGGAGAGAGTAGATTCAAATCCCCCAACTGAATCATACCACTAAGCAGCTTTGCAATTCAATCGTTTTCCCCCGTTGTTTCCCCACCGACTGTAAATAATGGAAAAAGTAAAGTTATTTCCTCTGCTCTTTATCTATCTACTGCATCTCTCTCACATACTCTTAAAATCCTCCCCTCTTCTCAGTCTTGCTCGGTAAGACAAAGTGAATGGACTATTAAGTTATTACGTTCTGAGGGCTTGGAGCTCATGTTATCACAGAGCAGCAGCCAGTCAGGAGAGCAGGGATCCAGATGGCTGTGTGATCATTTCTCTCTCACACAATGATACTCACATAGTATCTACCAACTTCTACAAGATGAAATAGAAGATAGAAAGGCAGAGGGGAGAAAAAAAGGGAACTCATATATTATCTATATTACTGGCTTGACTACAATGAAGAAAAGTCTTGTATAATAGATATATTGATTGTTAATGCTCTTAATGGCAGCAGCTGCTGGTTTAATTTAGTCCTATGTTTATTGTAAAAAAGATTGTTGTTTATAGACTGATTTTTTTGTAATTTTTGCCAAGTGGCAGTAGAAGTGGAAAAGAAGCTGTTGGGTCTGTGTGGGTGGATGAATTGGATGTCTGCAAAGCGTTTTTGCTTTCCCTTTAGGTCTTGCCTTTCCTTTTTATAATTTTTTGAAATCTTTTTTTCCTTTAGTGCGATACATACAACGTCAGTGGAAAGATGCGATTATATGCGTATTCGCCAGGGGTGGCAGGTAGTACATTTTTTAACTTGAATGAAAAATGTACGTGTATTCTTGAGCTTTATGAATCTACTTCATAAACATCTAGAGACGAGATGAAAAAGGAAATAGACTGGAGAAAAATAACAGAAAGAACCAGGTGAGAACCAACATGAACATATGGTTCTCTTTACTGTCTGAACACAGCTTTACTTTGCATTTGTATGTAAATAAAAAGGCTTTAAAAACTGATATGAGCTTAATTTGCCGACGATCGACACAGTAGTTGTCATAAACAATATTACTGTGAGGTCCATTTGGATGCGTTTCGGAGCTTTTCAATCATATCGCACCATCTTCCTCAGCAGATGATCATTTTACCCATGTGTTCCTGTCAGACATGATGTATTTGTGACTCTTTGGTTTGTGACACTTTTCATTTTAACAAGAAACTACATTTCTGTTGGATGTCGCTCGTCCATGCAGCTTGAGTTTGTAATAATGGACCCCCAGTGAACTGGGGGGTTGAAGAGGATACAAAAGAGAGGAAAGTTGTAAAGAGGCATCTTCTGCGTGTGAAAGAAACCAGGAAACAAAAGGATGCTCTCAATGCCAAAACAGCAAAGAAAGGGAAAAAGTTAAGAGTGATGTATGAACAGATACCAGCACACCAGACATCTTCACACTCTCTGCCTCCGTTTCTCTCTTTCCTTGGCTTCAGTTGAACAGCCTCATAAAGCAGTAATTGTGGAGCAAAGAGACCCTGCAGGCAACTTACGTCTGTAATGCGCAAAAAAAACTCCTCCATCCCTCCTATCCTGGCTGAAAGAGCTGGCCTGGACCGGGGAATGGGACAGATTGTCTTAGGAGACTGAATCTGTTTCGGGTAACAATTCCCCCGCTGTGTGTGTTTCGTGGCACGGAGGAAAACGCAGAGTAATCTGAGATCATTGTGAGAACTACTACTGCACAGACGATGCTGAACATCTCATGCATTATACATGAAAGTCTAAGAATCTGAGCGTGTTTATGTGTGTGTATTCCTATAGAGAGCAACCCTCCTGATAAATAAATAAAAAATCCATATTAGGTCGTATACAAACACTCCATGCTTAACCCAAGGCACAGCCACGTAGATTAGCAATGCAACACCACTCAACCTTTTATATTTATTATGACTTAGGGGGCTGCACTTCCATTAACAATCAATACATAATCATAAGAGTTCTGAGTTGCATGTTTAGCCTTTCTAACCCCAATCGGTCTTAAAGCATGCATGGATCACTAAGTGCCACTATGCTCAAGTTTCCTTCGACAGAGGAAATTGCTTTCACACGACTAAGGAATTCACAGGAAGACAATGCATGCATGAAGTTCAGTGTTACTGTTCTTACTTCTATGTCATGGATCAAATGTTCCCTGTTCAGTGATCACCGTCTACAGCAGTAATCAGAGCTGCATCTGTTACTGCTAATGAACGCTGAACATTTTCGTCTGTTGCTGCTTCATATTAAAAGCGTTCAACTGGCGAAACACGGAGTGGTTTTTAATGGGAAGCAGCCACAGGAAAATGCAATGTATTTTGTAGCTGAGATTAGTGCTGATGTGTCTACAAAACAAGACAAGGTCATAGTTAGAATTTCTTTGAGGGGATCAGTTTCAAATATTGCAGTGCGTAATAGAAGACGGAGGAGGAGCCACAATGAGCTGTTAGATATAGAGCTGCAGGTGAACCAGCCAACCTTCAGAAGGTCATCAAGGTAAATAACTCCTTTATACTGTGCAGCATGAGATCTGATTGCGGTCGCTCACAGCATGATGAAATAAAAAAAAAAAAAAGCAAATTAAAGACTTTCTTCTATCACCCCAAAGCTCAACGTTTGTTTGGCTGCACTGTAAACCGAAACATTAGTCACCGGGAAGTAGATACGCACGAAATCAACTAGGACTGACAATGTAAGTATTATCATTTTTAAAATGCAAAACATTTTCACAAAGTAGGAACACTTGATTAAATCTCTCTTTAGTCTTACAGTATTCTGTTTGTATATCATTAGCGGTAAAGTCCCATGACTACACTCTAACTGGAACTTGTCCTGCTCTAGTCAGTCATAGGGGCCGTAAAAAAGAAAACAGATCACATGCAAAATGATCCATAAGCTGATAACAGAGGCTGTGTTTTAGCTCAATGACGGTCTTTGTTGGAGTCACCGATAACTGTCTTGGTACACGTTAGTCTGTGGATAAACCCTAATACCCCAATCAACTGAAAACTATGCAGGGTCTTGAATAATACATTACTGCCCTGTTCCAGTCCACAGTCCAGACAGGAAGACGGTCAGCCCTGATACGGTTTACTGTCTAGTGCTTCTGGAGATACTGGAGAGATTGGGATCTAATTCACGTGACCCACGGGCCTTTATTGGCAGATCGCAAAGTCAAATGAATAAACGCCTTTGACAGTAAAGCCTTTCCAATATCCTTGGCATCAAGGTCAGCGGAGAGGATGGTTTTGCATACTGATACCCCTGTTGTATTGGGTCATGTTCGCAGAACAGTCAACCGTGGGAAGTCATGAAACTACGCCAACGTGGGGGCTCAGGCTTAAAGTGAACGCAGCACCCCCACAATCTGTTTTGTCCATTGGCAGTTCCATTAAAAGTTATATTCAAACAATATTCCCGATTCTCAAAAATGTTGACGGATGAAAGAAAGCATTACTTTGGGAAATTGTACTCTGAACGAAAAGCAAAGATAGAAAAATAAGATTATGTAGCTGCAGATGACTGTGAAATGTGGTCCGTCTGTTTTGTTTGCCTTTATCTATATCTCAGGCAGGAGTGCATCAGGCACAACATTTAAAATACGATTGTCTAACAGCCAGATTGTTAATAATTTCAGCATTTATTCAGGATCTACATTTATTACATAGGGTTTTACACTAATCAAACTACAGTAAAACTCATTTTGCTCAACTCCTGGCTAAAAACTTCCCTCAACAAAACCTGTATTGAGAGAGAGACAAACAGAGGCAGTGAAATGCTTCCTGGTTTTCACCAGGCTTGATGTGTAACAATGGAGGGGATGTCTGCCGTGATTAGGACCGCTGGGCCGGTCTTCCCCGTAACAATAGCAACCCTGTAAACACGAGTAGGGCAGAGGCCGTTCCCACCGCAGGCTAATTAGAGAGCACTTACACATGTTCACAGCACTAGATTGTGGCGTGGTTGCTGCATACATGTTCAACCCAGCTAAATTAAGAGTGGTGTAAGAAAGCTGGGTAAAGTGTGTCACAGTCGGTGACACGCTGACAAACAAAACTCACTGTGCTGCAGGTGAAAATAAGACACCGAAGTCGGATTCAACCACTTTCACAAGACAAATCCATACATACCACGTTGCCTTTTCCTCTCTCCAGTTCTCATGATGACTGACATGCCATCAGCAGAGGTGGCAGTGTCCTTATGGTGGTCAGTACTGCGAGTGTCAGTACTGTATCTGAAATGCTGGGAAAGCTTTTAGCTGCTGGTTTGCCACTTGTGTGCTTGCGAGATTGCGGCTGGTAGGTGTGTAGTAATTCCCCCCCCCCCACACCGGCGTTACTCCTACTCACAGCTCTCAAGCATGCGGAGACAGACAGGAACGCGACACTCACAAAAGAAAGCACAAACACGCACACATAAAGTACAAACACACACACACACACTTTGACAGTTCCTACCTCTTGACAGACGACGGTAGTGGAATCCATATTCTCTTACTGCAACCGCCCAGTCTGGTCCAACCAGCTCTCGATACTCCTCCTCTAGTCACATCCCTTCTTTTTATCCATTTCTCTGCAATGCTTTTCAACTTTTACACTTTGTTCTCCCGCTTCAAGTTTCTTTCTTTCTCTTCAGACACCCAGAGACCTCCATCAGCTCTTTTCCACATTTCCCCTGGAGAACACTCAACTCTACCATCAGCCCAAAAACTACCAAAACTCCCCCACATCTTCGCTTCATAGAGGCTCCTGGATATTTGTTACGATGTTGACGGGGTTTTGGCCTGCATTTCACATCGGATCAGCAGCACTGAGGGTGCAGCAAAAACAGCAAAGTGCTCTCATTTTAAATACAATCCACTCACCTTAAGAGCATCAGCTACAACTTTTATGAGGCTGGAGAAGCAGCCACTCCAGTCCATAGTGCTTATGTTACTGTTTCATGAGGTTTCATTCCTCACTATGGCAAACATTAGATTTACATCCATGACTGTGCTCTTTTAGTATATGTATAAGTAGACTCAGTGCATCAAACTACATATGCTTTTGTACAAGTTACAGATTTAAAAAAAAAAAGAAAAAAAGACTTCTTTGCTTTGCTTTTCTGCTCTAACAAGGAACACAGATTTAATCCATCATGGTCGCTATCTTCCAAGAAGTTCTTCCTTCACATTAATAAAGACTGACAACACTGGGCTAGTTTCATGATGCTGGCTTTGATAATATTGATTCCACAGACGCATACAAAATTATGATTTACATCTTTCTTTTGTCAGTGAAACAAATGTCCACAATGGAATTTCATGTCCAGCCAAACCAAGCAACAGAGTGTTTCAACTCACCGTATAAATATTTGGTGTTCCGTTTCAGTTTTTTATTTATATTCCCTTTTACTTTCTTTTTCAGACACAACTCTTGCATATTTATCTTTCACAGAGGTGAACTTTGACTTGCTGGTGGCGCTAGAGGACAAGTCACAGAATCGGCAAAGTCACTATTCTTCATCCTCTGGGAACAATAGACAAATGAACCAATTTTCATGGCAATCTGTGCAATAGCTGTTGAGAAATTTCAGCTTGGTCCTTGCGTGGTTGCGACGCAATCGCAGTGAATAAATGTGTTCACGGACAGACATGAAGAAATATAAACACCTGGCAAAGTACTCCAAACTCATTCTGAGGTAGTTCCTGCTACAGTAGGTGTATCCAGGAGCACATTTTTCCCTTCAAGAAGGACTAAAGTTGCAAGTGTTTCAGCCTGGTAAACACAGCTGATGTGAAAACCCGCTGTCGTCGTTGGATGCAACACTTGTTTTTATAACATCTGATACGACACCTGGAGTGCATGAAACAGCAATACTTTGTTCTTGATAAAGTTGCCGCGTTTGTATTTAAGTAACTTATGTGATTAGTTTTCCTTTTGTCACAGTGTCCCAGAAAGGCCAGAAAATGTAAAAAAAAAAGAAGAAAAGTCTCTTTCCACTGTGTGTTGACCTTAAAGAGGTTACTGAAGGTTTTCCAAGTCCGCAGCAGTCACTTGTTGTCAGCTCTCATCTTAGAGGAGACATCCACTACATTCCCTTTATGAAAATTAGATTATAACAAAAAATCAGAGGTTACATCAAACACAACACAGTCGTTTGATCCTTCAAAGCCTCGAACACAATCTCTTGAAGTACAACAGTCTCTTCACAGAAGCCACTAGTCACAGTCACATATTCATGAACAAGTCCTGCGTTTGCCAAATTTCAATCTGAAAGAAACGCTTCCGTTTCCCTTTGGATTTGAAAAACAGCGTCTTATTGGTTTATTTTTAGGCCATCATATGTCACGATCATCAGACAAATTAGTTGAGGGGTTTTGACAACAGGGTCCCTTGTTCTGTATCTTTGCTCAATTACGAGCTTGACTGCGAGTCTTTCATTATGATTGTTGATCTCACCTCACACGTCATTTCCTCTGCAGCACAGTACCGGATTATTCTTTCTAAATGCATATTCTTTCTTTCTTTTGCAAACGATAAATGATCAGCCCATCTGTCTGTCAGAAACTGAGACCTTTTCTTATCTCATCAGCCAGTCTACATCCTGCTCAGCTTCTATCTCCAAAGAGGGAGCAAAAACATTTTAAAAAGAAGATGGTGATCTTGACAGTCTGCCATTTAGAAAAATACATGATCCGTAGGTTGACAGTGACGCTAAATGTTTGACATTAGCCCTATTGCTGCTTTATTTGGTCTCTCGATCTTGTTGTGCATATTGTTCTATATAACATCACACTCTGTCTAGACAAGATTTCATAATTGACCAAGGATTCAGCAGTTACACAATACTACACCTACTGAGGAAACCTGTGTATGACGGCCAAACTAACCCCTGAAGTCAGCTCTGTTGAGATGACAGCAATTCTTCCTATTTCTTTAATAATATCAGCACTCCACACAATGTCACCTTTCCCTACCAGCATGCACGGATGATCACAGGACAGCCTGATCGTTTACAACAGTGCTTTACAAACTGTAATCCAAAAATATAATATATTACTCCGAAATGACTTTTACTTTTGATACTTAAAAGTATATTTCAATGCTAATACTTTGATTTTAGTCAAAGGAATGCATGACTTTTACTTGGAACAGAGTATTTCTCCACTGTGGTATTGCTTTTACTTGGGTAAAATCTCTGAGTACATCTTCCACAACTGGTAGTTCAAGCTGTAGCTTCTAGTTTCAAAAATACTGTGGGTCTTGAGTAAACCAGGTTACTCAGCTGTGAGGTTGTATACTCTGTCGGGACATACGAGTCCTCCAGAAAACTCTTAGCAGGGCCTCAGTTCTGTGACTCACCCAGGAAACAACTGTAGTGTCTCCCCTGCCTACAGTCTGGTATGGAGGCTCCGAGCAGACACAACTTGCAGACAGAGAAACAAAGACTACAGAGGAGGCAGCAACACAGGCTGTTTATATTGGGCTCAGGCCTTAAATCTGGAAAAGAGTAGAGCAGAGATACAGGGTAGACAGAGAGAAGGTGCCAAATAGGATCCACTTCTGCTTTTTATTCCAAGACAGCAGGAAGGAGAGGAGGCGGATGAGGAGGAGGAGGAGGAGGAGGAGGAGAGAGAGTTCATAACAGAGTTAAAACCTCAGCCAGGATTCCTGTATTACGTAAAAATATGTAGGCGGTTCAGGTCAGACAGTCACTCTTTCCTAGGTGTTGTGTAAAATGGGTTTTCCATATTACGATCATCTGCACACAGGGGCCTTTTTTCTTTAGCCTCTCATTTTAAATCTTGCATCATCACCATAGAGGAGCACACTATTGTTTTTCCTACAGAAGTAGATTAAAGTCAGATAAAAACATCAGGATTGACCTTTTTGGCGGAGCCTTTGTGGTATTAATAGTCAAATTCATTCAACGGTGTCTCCTAAAAAATAAATATGGCTGTTGCAGGGAAGTGTTCAGGGTGGATGGTGAGGGTACAAAGCACAGGACTTCGACTAAAGACGTTGGCTTCATGTGCTGCATCCAGAACACTCTGGTGACGGAGAGGGAAAGATGAAGATGTAGAATCATAATTTTAGGGAGACATTGTTGATGCTTTTTAAAGTATTTAGCTGAATGAACAAGACCAGCTGAGAGTTGATGAACCTTCCCCATGGAAATATGAATGACACTGCATCGATACTCAGTCAATAGCCAATTTTTAGGCTTTTTGGGGAGTTTATATCTATTTCAGGAGAGCTGCCCGTAGCTCACCGCTATTTCAAACGCTGGTTGTGGCCCTCATTATTTCATCAAATATTACAACATAAAGAGCTGGAAACAGATTGTTTTACTATGAAACTCAGCACATGTATGGCCTCCTGACAGCCTGCAGCCATGTATGACAACCGCAGATCTCCAGGGAACTTCAGCAATGGAGATTGACATTTCCCACGAGGGAAAAACAATAATTACTCATTATTACTTTGGTTTAAGTATAAGTCCAGTTATGGGGAGATTCGTGCTGAAGCATATGGGTCAACAAAAGGATTAAATACATGTGTGAAGGAACCTGTTCCCGGGAGTCACTATAAATCACTTGCCCTCCGAGATACCCTCAGGCCACTCTGTGTGTGTGTGTGTGTGTGTTACAGTGGTCATGAACCACACCAGCTTATCAATCATACACAATCATCATCTGGAGGAGCACTGACATTGATGGATCATGAGTTATGAGACACGGAGAGAAAGAGTGTGTATATGTGTGTGTTTATAGCAATAGGGGGGTGGGTGACAACGATACTTTTAGTGGTCGAGCTGCCGTTGTCCCTGCCTATCGATTCTAGAACCTGACCACTCTGACCTGCTGTGTCGAAGGCGTTCATTTTATATTTCTCAGTCCTCACTTACAGCAACAATAGCTCTCCTATCTCGAAGAAACAATTAAACTATTCAAGGGGTCAGGGCGAAGGAAAAGCCTAAAATTAATGAGGAGAAGAAAATCCTGGCGACACACCAGACTATGAATCACTTGACAATGTCAGTAATAGAAAACACAACAGAGGTTATCTCTTCGTTCTGCTCTTCTTTTCCTTTCAGGGCTACATTTTTGTCATGATTGAATCTTGTTTATTTACACTGTGGGTGTGTGTGTGTGTGTGTGTGTTTCACTCCAGTAGGAAAGTGACAGTGTATGGCCGGAGCCCCTGACCCATAATCCACTAACTGTCATCCATATCCCTCCCCACTTGATCTCCTCCATTTGTCTACGCATGGAGAGGACCCGCAGCCCACACTAATCCTCTGTGTGCACACCATATAAAGAGATGCACACACTCAGAGTCATGCGTGCACATTTATATACACACACACATACGCCTCCACAAGTGGAAGTAGGGAAGCAGGAGGTATACACAGCTGGGCTGAGCCTTGCACCACTAACCTACTTTGAGAATGCGAATGCAGCATCCGCTACCCTATCAGTCTCTCTTTGAATCTGTGCCACTGCTGTATGTCTCCATCTCTCTCACCTAAACATATACAAACCGTACATGTGTACTGTATACACACACTGACAGGTTGCTCAAGAGCGGCCGTGTCACACGGTCATCCTGCTGTGTTCTTTGTAGCCTTTCTCGGTGACAAACAGAGCACCACTGCCACTCTGAGTAGCACAGAGCCGATGATGGGGAAAGGAAAGACTACGACTGCAACAACTTCAGCCTCCTTTACAGCACGAGCGGCGCAGTCACAGCTCATCCTCTCTCCCGATGAAAGACGAATGAATTTTGCATGATGCAGCAGCATCTTACAGCAGAAAAGGGAGTGGGGGGTGGAAACATGCCCATTTTGCAACAAAAAAAAAAAAAGAAAAACTGGCAAAGACTGAGGATGCCGTAGTAGTTTACTGACACATTGACCCCCTGAGTGAGTTACAGAGTGTTACAAATCCATTGTTAAAAGCAAGGCTGGCATTGGAGTGGCAGTGCCACGAGCCAGGGGGGAGACAAGAGGGCTGTAAGAGGCTGGCCACACACACACACACACACACAAGTAAAGATGCACAAAGGCATTGCACCACACACACATTGCTACAGTCCCTCAGCCACAGAAGCCCTTGAGAGATCCAGCAAAATGCTTGTCATGTCTTAAGGACAGATGGGAAACAGATACACACACACACACACACACACACACACACACACACACACACACACACGTGCACTAAAGTAAGAGCGTTTTGTAGGCCTAAATCAGACCCTAATCAAAATATTCCAACAGTTAAAACCCCCAAAATATAGTATATATATATATATATATATATATATATATATAATGTATTGACAAGGAAATGCTGAAACTATCAACTTTTGTCATTTTGGCTGGAAAAATGATGTTATAAATTCTCCAAGACATCTGTTGACAGACACTTTAATCTATATGTCTGTTAAAGATCACAGTTATATAATGTTACTGTATTCCAATGTGGTATTAATAGAGCACTACAGACTATTGCAGAGTGTGTTGTGTTTCCAGAGTGTGTAGCACTGGGTGTACTGGCAGTCAGGGGGGATACACCTTTTTCCTGCATCTTTAGCAGGTCAAATAATCTTACATAATTGTTCCAAACCTCCCTTTTCCTGTCCGCTCTCCTCGGCCTTCTCTTCCCTTTCCGACAGACCTGACACACACTTTAATGGAAGGCATGAACTCCCACAAAGGCCCAAGTGGAGCAGGACGTTCCTTGCCTGAAATTCATTTCAGCACATGACTTCAGACTCCTGGGACCTTTTAGCACGCTCTGATTTCTCTTTCCAAAGAGGAGGGAAATGGCTCGTTTTGCCTCATGTCTCCCCTCCACGAGCCCCTTGATGGTCTTAATGCGACAAAGACAGATCCCAGTCTGTGACTCTGTTGAGCAATAGCCCTTTACTGCACGGCACTGTGTGTTAGAGGAAGAAGAAACTGGATCCTTTCTTTTAAAAACCCATGTGTGCTTTTCCTCTTCTGTTCCAGACAAAAAGTCTTGCCATCAGCGTCAAGCCACTTATAAAAGTACTTTAAACCCCTTCTTTAAATAGGCAGAGAAAACAGAGTGGAGGTCCAAGAGGATTTGCACGCACACCTCATGTTCAATGCTTTTATTCATGCAAGTAGATCAGGTCCAAATCCAGAAAGTTGACTTCCATATGGGTCAGTCTGACTTAATGTCTGTTGAGTAAAACTTAAACCACTAAGGGGATGTCATGAGTAAATGTAATGTGCTATCTGATATTTAGGGAGGCCGAACTCAACAAGGGCCCTCTGTGTTCACTGACCTTTTTGTCGAAGATGAAACACACACACAGACTTTAGTCTATGGAGTAACATCAAGCCACATACAGAAGCCAGAAGTCTTTTTTATCTCCCCATCAGCTTCTCAAAGCGGTTACTGAGCCATGGTGAGCTGGGCTGCTAGTGCATGACAGTGTATGAGAGCGCACGGCAGTCAAAACAGAGAAAACACACACGAGAGGTGAGTCACACACATCTCCCAAACACACATACAAAAAAAAAAAATTATTCTCACTGCCGAAACTAACTGAGCCAATACAAATACGCCCTCCCCATCACAGTTATTTAAATTGCATCTTAAAGTAAATTTGACATTTTGGGAAATACGTTTATGCCCTGTCCTGCCAAGAGTTAGATGAGAAAATCGATACCACTTGTCTGCACGCTAAATAGGTCTACCAATACAGCCTGTAGCCAGTAAACTTAGCTGAAGGTCATAATAAAGTTGAGTGTCAGGAACATAAAACTGTTCACTAAAACATTGATGTTGAACTATTCCTTTAAGCAGAAATACATGCATTGAACCCCGAAAATGTACTGATGCAAATTGATGTCTTTTAATAAGGCAGGTCAGTAGGAAGAGAATGAATTGTCACCGACGTCTCCGAGGTCAATCCTGCGGTTACAAGTCTGGAACCTGTTCCCCATCAGATCAGGGAAATGGAGCACGCTCACACTGACACTCTCAGGCTGCAGGAGGTAGGTAGTCCATGTTTGCATTTTCCTTCGGTAGCCTTAAGCCATTTAACAAAATACACTTGTTCTTTGGATTTGCTAAACGGCCCACATTTACCTCCCAAACCTCCCTGAATTTAACAAGAACATTTCAAACATTCAAAATTAGCTTGACACAAGTTTAAAAAAAAAAAAAAAAGCCTCAACAGCAGACTGCACACTGGGTGACTTATACAAAACTTTGCTACTGCCAGTGCCACATTAATTACCCTTCACTGTAAGTCACCAGACTTTTTGTGTGGAGGTAAATTGTACAGAACAGGACCTCGATTGCACCGTCCCTCTGGTGCTACCTGACACCCTGCAGGGCCCTCAGGTCCTGCACCGTTACGGAGGTTGCATTGAGATCCTTATTGCCTGCCTGAGCCTACTCAGGCTTAAAGTAAACATACACGGACACAATTCTCTGTAGATATGTGCAGTACTGGTAAACCGAGTGACCCCTCTTAGAGTTCAAATATGGACAGGGAAAATATTAAGTCTGGATACCACTAAGAGGTGTTTGCTCCATGAAGACCTCTCTTAGCCAACTGACAGCGTGTGGGCTTTGGGTAAAAGACAGCAGCTGCAAATTTACTCCAAAGACAAAAACACAAATCCTGACTGTAGCAGGAAGCTGCAGGGACTATCCTGCGGCCGGGAGATGAATGGCTATGAGATCTCAAAGCCCCGCTCGTCGTGTGCGTCTCTCCTCGCCTGAGTTGGGCTATAGTGCGCCATAACACCACAAACCGCATACTGACACACACTCACACGCTGAATTGACCAGATTAAATGGCTGCTTTTCACAGGGTGCAAATAGAGCAGTATGTAGCCAAACTTACAAGCAGTCACAAGATGTGTTGTGAAGCCAGTGTCTAGCATAAATGGTCTGATTCTTTCCATAAGGACATCACTCATGAAGTCTCCGTGCACACAGATCACCATCTAATGAAGATTACATGGAAGCAGAGATACTGTAGGTGCACATTAGATGGACTGTCAAAGTCAGTAATGCAGAACCAGAATGTGTTACAGTTAGCTACACTCAGCCTGTTCAGTCAGACAGCCCTCACTGTAGCAAAGCTTTGTGAGCTCTTGCTGGCCCATTGTCCATTGAGCGACTGTTGTGGCAGAAGGCATTGTATTGTTGACTGTTATGCGTGTCAGAGGGATTACTATGGACCCGTTTTCTCTAAGCCTTGTGCAGTACGGCCGACCGTGGTTTCAGGAAAGTAACTGACATGAGAAAAATACTACAATCGATACAGGAAAGTAAAGAATCACACGGGAGCAAGAAAAGGAACAGCATTACATTTTGGACAGAATTGTCTGTGCAAAATGTAATGTCAATCCATCCAGTAGTTGTCACGATATTTCTGTCTGGAACAAAGTGGTGGACCAACCAACCAACCACACTGGCATCCATAGGGCCAGATAGGCAAAAAAACAAATGATGCGTAAAGTAATGGTACCAGGTCTCTTTTTCCAACACAGACAATATTTCAAGCAGGTGAAATTGAAACAAAAATCCCCATGGATCCCCATGAAAAGTATGACCTGGTTTGATGTATGGTTATTATTGGCCAGACACAGCTCGTCACTCAGTTAATTATGACGGAAAAGAAGGACTTTCCTTGAGAGAAACTCCTGTGACACACTGAAGAACTGATTCAGTACGAATATCTAGTCCACCAACGCTCTCCCTCGCAGTCTTTCACTGGCAACAATCCATACGTCTTTGGCCATTTTCCAACTTTGCTCTGGCACTTCATCCCGCCCCCCTTATCCCCTCCACACACACATCTCCTGTCTCGCTCTCTCATTTCGTCTAAGACATCTCACCATCGCTGCTACTACGACTGTCTCCGTGGTCTAGTGGTTAGGCTTTCAAATAGAACACCGGAAGTTTGCGAGGTCAACATCGTCAGCTAAATGACCTGTAATGTCTCACTCGTTCTTTTCCAGTCACACGTTCTTTCCATCCTCACGCCCTTCTCGCTGTCTGTTCTCAATCTGACACCTCAGTATCGCACTCTGTCCACCTCACTCACTCCACTTGTGGCCTGGAAAAATGTGGGTGTAGGTCCACGGTCGCTCATCTACTTTGTTCTACTATCCCCCCGGTGAGCCCAACTCTGCTGTAGGCTCATGTGTGGGTGTGTAGGTGTTAAGTTGTTCTAATAAAAAGTAAATAGCTAAAGTAAATAAGTAAATAATTTGTGGATAATGTTCCCTACTGTTCAACGCAAAACTAAACACCAAAACAAAACAAAAACAGGAGCTCTGCAGCCTCTCTTTCCTGAAGGATCCAGGACACTTGTTTTTCCAGATGACAGAGCAGACAGTGGCGTAAATCACACGCGCACACACACACACACACACACACACACGCACACGCACACACACCCTTATAATTCTATGTCATGATCCATCCATCTATCTTCGCTGCAAATAGTGCCATAAGGGGAAAAAGGAGAAATGTAATTTGTGTGAGTATCATTGTGTCAGCATGCAGCCATGAATACAGTATGTGTGTGTGTGTGTGTGTGTGTGTGTCTGGTCGGCATCACAGCACCATATGTCTGTCTGTGGGGCTGTGCTGACGTGTGCCACCACTGGAGGCCAGGCCAGCCGTAAACAGCACAATGACAGCTTTGCATGCCATGCATTGCAATGCTCTAGCAAATAGTTACATCCTGCAGCTCTGCCAGCAGCGAACACGTGGGACTGAATACCACTGACTTACAGAGGTGAGGCAACATGAGCGATGGATTCTCACCTGCAGGATTCAGTTTATGATTACAGGCTTAGTACAGGTTGCTGAACCAGGGGCAGGGCCAGAGGGGTTGTGAGGGGTGGCACAGCCCCCCACCCCCCCTGACATCTGATTGGCCCCCCTTCCAGAGTCAGACGATGATACATAGTTGGCTTGTTAGTATCATGGATGAACTACTAAGCAGGCCCACCGGCTAGAGGCCCAAGGGCCCCTGCACCAGAACCTCTAAACGAAGTTACATTAACAGTTACAATTTCTTGTTGTAAAGTCAATGAAATGACCACAATCTGCAGAAAATGACTACAAAGACATGCAAAACGACCACAAAGAAATGCAAAACGACCACAAACATTCAGTCTGGGTGTCTTGCTCAGTGACCTTTTGCGTCCATGTCTGTGTCCATGTCTGTGTCCATGTCTGTGTCCATGTCTGTTTCCAGGGGACACAGACATGTTGTCTGATCATCTGTCCATAACTGTAGGCAAATGGAGTTACAAAAAGCAGCTATCTATTGATTAAAGTTCATATTAGAATATTTAAAGTTGCCTTCTTCTATTACACTGAATAAGCAATGCAACTACAGTATATAGTGTCGTCCTTCTTATTGCCAGGAACCAGGGATTTACACATGTTCACAGTCTCAAAACATTTCACCTCAAAAGTTTCTGAACCTGCCCCTGTGCTGAACTATGTGCAGTGGATGTAGTCAGCAGGCTCCTGTGACGCAGCCATGCCAGCACTTAAATCATGAGTCAATAAATTAATCCTTGCCTCATGGCTATGCTTGGTTGACAGTGAGAGGACTTGTTGGGCCAGAGTGACACCAGCGACGAGCCCACAGCTAGATAAACACAAGTTCACTGGCCACAGCACCAATATGACACTGACACATTGACAGTCATCATAATCATCAGTGATCATAACCGTGTTGAGTCTTAATCGTCACCCTGAAAGGGGTCAATCGTTCTAGCTTCACACATCTAGCACATAAGGCATGCTCATGAAACCATCATAACACAACATGAGTGAACGGGTTCTGCTCATTTAGGAGGCAACTTCGTGTTAGTAATCTACAAGACAATGCTTGCATGATGACTGATGAGTGTGTAGGTGGACCTCTATCATATGGACAGACGAGTCTAATGTTGATGCATGTGCCTGGAATAAAACTAACTCCATATCAAGTCTAAAATCACTAAAACTATAGGCCAAAGTCAGTATCCGAATTGTTTTTATTATTATTATTATTATTATTATTATTATTATCAGCAGCAGCAGGCTACAGAGGCACATGTCTCCTGACTGTTAGTAATGAAACAGCTACAATTCATTGGTCAGAATTGCATAGAATGAATCATACCTTGGTTGTCCTCTTCCATGTTTGCAGCCTTTAAATCAAAAATCCCCCCAGAATCGGTCACAGAAACTTCCGTTGTGCGAAAAAGGGGGCTCTAATAAACAGCAAATAAGGCGTCCTAATTTGCAGGACGCATTTGGTACACAGGTCGTTTTACACAGGCAGCGTCTTTCTTTTAGGAAATGTTGTGGCCATTTACGCCTCACAGTCGCGAGGCAAGTCCCTCCGGTTCCCGGCAGTCAGTGAGCGCTGTGTGTCTGGAGCAGCAGCGGCGTCTTTTTGCCCACATTGGTCGAGCGTGCTATCGTTATCCCTACAAATACGCCTTCACTCCACTAGTATCGGGAGAGTAGTTGTCATGGCTGCATCAAGTGGGCCAACACACGTTACGGCAATGTCGGAAGTATAAGTCACTTTGTCTTCAAAATAAAATAGTCAAACGGGGTTTATTAAGCACTTTATTTTATTTTGAAACTACCAACAGGAAGTGCTTGTGGTGTTCTGTGTAATCGACACTAGTGGTTAATCCCATCCCAACTCCGCTACACAGTGCTGCGCGTCAGCGTTCATCGCCGATCAACGCCCACGTGACTCCAGGCAATAGTGAGATTATAATAGACACATTTCACCTATCGTGTTTTTTATTGATTATACGACATGGTTTGATTATGCTATGACGTTTGGCTATATCCCTCAAATATTGAAATGATTAATTCATGGAAATTACTGGAATTGATTAGAATACATTTTGATTTGTGTCAGGAGGCTATTACTATACTATAAATGGTGGGATATGTAAGAGTAGAAACACCATAGTCTAAAAATACTCCATTACAAGTCAGAATCCTAAAAACGTTCAGCAAAATGTAAAAAAGTAAAAGTACTCATTGTGCATAAACACCCTTTCAGAGTGTTATATTATTAATAATGCATTCATTTATTGGATATTACTACTCCATGTTGTAAGATGTCAATGTGCCGCTAATTTTAAATACTGTATACTGGATAGTTTGTGGAATATAGAAAAGCACTGCATCATATTGTATAAATGTCTTATGTGTTTTGTTCATAACATCTAATCTGAAAAGTAATAATACTCAATCGAAGCAAATATTTAATATTTAAGAAAAATACAAGTACTTCAAAAATTGCACCTTAGTAACCGAACATGAGCAAGGCAGCGCACCCCCACCCTGCTCCCCGGTCACAGTATATACTGTATAATAGCTGCCCACTGCTCCAAATACTAAAATGGGTTAAATGCAGAGTCTAAATTTCACTGTGTGTGCTGTGCTGTGTACATTTGTATAACCATTAAAAGAGGATTAAAGATGCTAAATTGTCATTTCCATGTCTAGTACATGAGTAAACATATTTAGTTACTTACACCACTGCATACTATTATTGACTTTGGCTTTCTTTCTAACCACATGACACATTGTGTGTCAGTATATGAAATGTACTAAGCTTTGAATGTATTTTTCTATGAACATTTTATTATTATTTTCACTCTGGCACTACATTGCCAGTTTATTAGACAAACTAGTTAAAACTAATGAAGTCTAATGCAACAGTCCTGCCATAAATACCTTTGTGAAGGTGTTGATTCAACTCTATGGTCCTTTTGGAGGATGTAGTTTTTCAGTGGTGTTAAACTGACAGTTGACTAAATAGTAGTAACACCTGTTTGTATAATGCAACACAGTTCAACAGCACCACAAACTACATCTTCCAAAATGTTCATACAGTTGAATCAACGCCTCTCTAAAACAGTTTGAACCAATACTAAACAATATAACCTTTATGGCAGGACTTTTGCTTTAGATTGGATTACTTTCAGATAGGTGTGCTAGGTTTGAACCTTTAACTGTAATCCACACACAGAAGACTATTCATTTGCTGTAATATACAGTGTGGCTATGGACACTGACGCTGACCTCTCCAGGTATCTCTCAATGTTTCATTAATGCAAAACACTTTATAGAGCATTACACGGGCAACACATTTACACAGAGAAAGGCTGCTGGAGAATGCCGTGTGCAACAGTTGCCTGCCTCTAACATATGTGGAAAACTTAATAAAGCAAATAAATTTAAAAGAAATACACAGCTGCTCAAAATACAATGAAATAGCATCAATATACCTATATACATACAAATATAAAAGACTGGTTTCAGATCAGACTACGAGAGCTTGTGGACGAGACTCTTACATAAGCAAAAAAAAAGCATCAGGTTGGGAAACGGTGGGATGAAGTACACACACACACACACACACACACACACACGCAGAAATAGAGAGAGAGCTTGTTTCTACAACACACGTGGTTTCAATTATAGCATTCCTGCCTCTGCAGAGAAGGAGGGGGTCTCACTTCCTGTGTGCATTACTCCAATGGTCAAGCATGAACAGATGTTTTAGCGTATTCATTCATTTGTTTATTCATAGGTGTCTCTTTTGGACAAATGTTTCATTATCATTCCTCTATCCTAAACAAAGTCACGTCCCCCAGACATAACACAAACAGTTCTCCTTATTATCTTACGGTCGTGAGGTCAAGGCTATAACTTTATCATTGCATTTCTTCTGTAAAAGTAAAAGAAGAAGCTCATGATTTACTTCCTTTTTCATGTATAATTTCGATTGGTTTGACTGGTAACTGCAACTCTAAACATTTGTAAAACGGTATAACACCATCAATTGTAATATGCATGATCAGTTTCCCTTTCATGGGTTGGTATACTGAGAGCATATAAGATAAATACCTTAAGTTGGCCTCACCATCTTCCATAAAGGTAATGGTTATAGGGGATGAGCAGAAACTGAGAGGCTCAAACGACTCATTTTCTACAAGTTCACATCAGCAGGATTACACAATCCACTAAACCTCCTCGATCCGGCACGATCCAGTCTGGTGCAGTCTGGTGCCGGATGACAAGAGAAAGAGAAACTGGAAACCTAAAGAGCGAGATCCTGAAGTAACACCTGCGTAAACGCACTGCACACACTGCCCTAAGGTGAGGGCCTGGTGAATACATCAGCTATTTGTATGCATTCAAGCAGTGTTTCAGACAACGAAATTCCTGGAGATGTACGCCAAAAACAACATCAAATGTAAAAACTGTTTAGTAAGGGGGAAAAAATCAGCGAGAAGCTACTCCAGTTTTGGCCCAGGCTTGATATTATTGATGCAAAGTAGGTATCACACAGAGCAAACCCTGATTTGAATGTTTTCTCTGCTACAAGTGGAAAATAGGTCATATGCATAATGTCGGCGATAGCTTTGGGAATATGGTTAGTCAAATACGGTGTTACTGTCCGTTTATGTCAGTGCTGGACCCGGTCGAGCAGAGCATCCACATTGAGGTAGTGAGTTCCATTAAAAGCAATTAGATTCCTGAGTCTGTCTTTCTGGCACAGAAAACATACTCTAATACGCTCTACTCCACAGAAATGTCATGCTAATGTCTTCATGAGTCATGAGAGAAAACTCGGTGTGGCCCAGATATCCTCGGTGATGTATTTAAAGCTTTAAAATCAGCAAAAGATCAGTTTGGTTCAGTCATTTTAGAGTGTGCAAGGCAAACTCTTTCCTGTCCAAAACCACAAAACAGCGGCCACAAAGTCATCACGGGGTAAAGGTCTGCGGCTTGAAGTGAACATGTGTGGGTTTTTTTTTTTTTTTGGGCTGCATGCGTCTCGTGCCACTGAGGGTGCATGCGTAGCCTCAGGGAGACGCACGTCTGGCAGATTAGGCCGACCATCATGGGAAACGTCTGTGGTACTCCTGACCGACTTCACGTGACCTGATTGAGCAGTCACTTCATATGCTCCAGTCACCACGGCAATTCCCGGAGGGTGATCACCTCCTCCCTTGTAAACTGCCCAACCCATAATTATACGCATACTGACACATAAGCAACCCCCCTTTCTCCATCTCCAACCCCCCAAAATCACTCTCTTCATAATGTAATCAAGTGGAATCTCATTCTAAAGCATTAGTATCTGAACCTGTAAATATACTGTACGAGGGATCAGTGAGGAGTACTGCTATGTTTGAAGTTAAGGAGAAAAATTGTGGTTCAGAACTCTGTTACTTGTAGTAGATTGTTGAGGTTATTTAGCTGAAACATTGAGGAGATGACACATTGACTTCCACCACAGAGATACTGCGATCAAGTCCTTTTAGCTTCCTTTTTGTAAGGGATATTATTCGACATTTTGCTGATTCAGAGGTGAATTTGGGAGTTCCCGTCCATCTTTGTGTTTGTTCCCCAAATCATGGCCCAGACAAACCGGGGATGTGACAGGGGTTTCATACCTCCTTCCTGCTGTGGAAGGTGAAAGGGTTAATCTTTGGCGTGTGTGACAGAAGGTCACAGGATGCATAGGGCAGCAGGATTTCCTCCTTCCTTCACTCTGGTTTTATATCCAGCTCTGTATCGCGACCGCCATCTGATTGAAGGGCAAAGTTTAGTTGATTTTTTGCACCCAAGGACACATATGAGTAGAGTCTTTATTTGGACTCTGTCTGCTGGGCACAAAGGCAGCAGTGTATACCCGAGAACTTGTACGTGAAGCTGTGTGTGTGTGTGTGTGTGTGTGTGTGTGTGTGTGTGTGTGTGTGTTTCTCCACATTAAATTTACAATCCCCCTAGACCTGCTTTGGTTACATAACAAGCTATAAAGGTTATTCTTCGTAGGAGTCACTACTGAGCTTTATACAAGGCTTTACATCCCTTACACTCCAATATGACATGAAGAAACACACAAATGAACCCAAACTCATCAGTTCCGCAAAGTAAGTCATTTCAGTTGTCATCAATAGAGAGATCAGGATACAGATTAAAAACACAGAGGAGTGCAACATGCTGGATCAAACATTAACGTTGGATAAAAGCATGATCCTCTGTAGTATATCAATGAAGCTGTGAAGTCAAATGCAGCCGACAGTCAGAACATCTGAACCTATCATTTTCTTTAATATATTGTTGCTGCTAGAAAGCAAAGGATGCAAAATGAAGGGTAATAGTTGCTGTTTTTGTGACAGTCGAGCATAAAGCTTGTAATTACTATAAGGCATAATGCAAATAAACTATTATTTTTGACATTTTTTGATGCTGTGCACTATATAACACTTCACTTGTCCAACACATCAATGCAGGACTGGAAACAATAATAAAGAAGAAATTATGAAAACAGAAAAATGTCACACTGACATTTCCTAAAATAAACACATATTTGAATGCTCTTTTTCTCGTGTGGCCTATTTCAATCCCACAATGTAATTACAGCAAATACACAAATCTCCCTCCTCCACATTTCCCTCTCTCTGTTTTTCTTCCTCCTCTTCTCCTCCCCCACGCACTCTCACTCCTTTGATTCAGTTTTGAGGTCAGCTTGGAGCTCATCTCAGCACCTGATCTCATCCTTTTGAACGCTTTGCATACGCCTCTCGTCCCCCAATCGACGGCATTCAAATGGAAGGTGCAACTCAGGTCTATTTAAATAAACCACAAATAGGATGTTACACACAGTAATGGCAAAACCTCAAACTGAGGGTGAGAAGGATCAGCATAAATCACTGTTTAAAGACTAAAAGCATCAGAGATAAAAAAAATAATAATAATAATCATGTGGATTAATATTTGATTACATTTAGCATTAGTAATCCATTGTATATGCACGTGGTGTATTAATGTGTGTCAATTATAAATGTCCATGACTGGCTGATGGACATCAGTCACAATAGAAATGCTGTTTGTTAAGCGAATAAACAATTGTGATAGGAGGTCACTTTGCAAACACGTGAAGTTTAATCTTGTTTTCTTCATTTGGGTATCTTGATTACAAAATGTGGACGTGACATTTAGTTGCTCCAACTGTAAAAAAAAAAAAATTTAAAAAAAAAGAAAGAAAGAAAAATAAAAAACTGAATAAAAAAAGTTGATGGCAGACAAATACTTTGGATTTCAAAATGAAGTGTAACAGAGCCGTGATCTAAAGGTTACAATATGTGGTGTGGAGAAACTTTACAGGGAAAATCTTAAAACAAAACAAGGTTGTTATTGCCAAAATAAATGAAATAGTGGATTTGTTCAGCGAATGTTTGCTTCTTTGCCATAAAGTGTAGTTCAGGATTTTCTCCTCGGTGTCACCTAGTATAGGTGGTATACCAAGAAACTGTGATGTACTCTATGTTTCCTAAGCAGTAGGTTGTACTATAGGAACAGTTTGACATTTTGAGAAATACACTTTTTGGATGTCTTGCCAAGAGCCATATTTCCCACACATGCCAAACTATTCCTTTAAGGCAGAGATGGAAGAACACAAAATCGATGCAAGGACCCTAAAACACAAGTACTCAATAATTTGAATAATTTAAATTCATTTAAAGCTTGACTAAACAAACTACTGAGTCTGAGAGAAGATCTTCTATTGAGGATAGGAGGTGTATCATTTATTCATACTTTTAGAATTTATAATTTGGGAAAGGAACTCACCGACCAGACTAAGTTTACCGTCTTACATGGAGTTTAAAAGACAACATTAAACTGATAGAAACTCATCTGTACTCGGCAAAAAAAAGGCACTCGGCAAAACTGTTTTTTGATCCAACCTGGATAAACATAACACCACTTAAGTTTTAAAATACTGATATACAAAAATAAAAAGCTCGCCAAGTCTCAAGATCCCTCACAAATGAACTGTTTAAAGTTCATGAATAATGTCTATTGAATTAAATATACTGCATTCCATCTTTAATTGAATCCCTGCTGCCATTTCCAGTTGCAGTATTATCACTTTTTAACACTCACTCAAATAAAACACATGTGAGCTGCAGCAGATGCCAAAGGCTAAAACTCTCTAATCTTTGTTCCACAACCCCTTTTTTCTGAGGGTACAAATAGTGGTTGGCAAAAACAGAGTAAAGATAACCCGACTTATCCTTCATCTATAGACCCCCCCCCCCCCCCCCTCTCTCTCGCTCTCTCTCTCCTATGATAACCCTATTAAAATATTTTCCTCTGGCAAATCCCTGAGAAATAAATCCTCTTTTTTCCAGAGAAAGGGGGTGGGGGTAGGTCTGTCTGTCACATGGAGGAATACAGTTGCCTTGGCAACCCCTGATGGTTTCACTCTGCAGCCTGGCATCAGAGTGACTGGTTAGGAGAAGTTTGCTGGGGACATTTTGCGCCGAGCGAGGGTGTCAGCAGTTTGAAAATCTACCTAAAACAAGTGCACCTTCAAGGGAGGAGCCAATGGGCAAATGGGTCTGCTGGCTAAGATTCATTCATTACAAGCGCTCACTTTCTTCAAAGGTGGAACACAGAGGGTTTTTTAATTGATGTAGATCAAGGAAAGAAGAAGCAAATACTCTTTAGAGTGCAAGAGCAGTTGACTTCTTCTTCTTTAGAAGTAGAGTTATGGAGAACATATTTTGTAAAAGAGTAAAACTGATAGACAGATATAGTTCTTGTAATATCACAGCTTCATTGTGTGTGTAATTCCCTCCTGTATCAGCCAGTACATCCTCTTCAATGATGTCTTTTTTCAATTTACAGGGAGGTGGAGCCAATACTGTGACCGGCTGCTTCCCCCGTGTGGACAGAGATGGTACTGCACTAGTTCAGAATATATAGTATATATATATATATATATATATATATATATATATATATTTTTTTTTTAAATTAATTAATTTTTTTTTAATTTTATTTATTTATTTATTTTTTTAATGTCACAGCTATATGTGTCAAGGGAGGTGAAAAAAATCCTCAAAGGTCAAGGTGTTACATTTTAGGGAAATTAAGGCAGTTTAACACCTTTAAGAGACACTTTTTATTTTATCTAGTTGAAACATTTTAGCTTGGAATTTGGATTTGCAGGAGTAAATTTCCACTGAAGATTATAAGAGAGTTGGTGTTATAGTTTAGGCAAAACAAATTAAGTTAGAACAGCTTCAATATAACTGGATGATGACTTAAGTATTTCTGATATTTGTTTTATCTGTACTGAGTCTCAAGTAACTCATTGTTTTGGAGAGACGTGATTATTATGATCCTATAAGTTTTATTTATAAATATTCCTTTAGAGCTTTTGGTGCTTTTGATTCAGTTATATACTCTGAACGTTTAGTTTATTGATTATGTAGATTACAAGCAATGTAAATCAATTAACCTTGAACTAGATAAAAACTGATGCAGACATTGTTTTCTGGGTTGAGAATATGGCTCAGTGTAAGGGATTAGAAAAAAATAACAACATTTGACCATCGATGGAATCGTCTCATGCATGAAATGTAATAATATAAAAGGACTGAAAGATTTATTATTATTATATTCTCATTGTTTCACTGGGTGTGTAGTGTGGAATGTGTAACACGTTCCCCATTTTGTTGTATTTATATTACAATTATATACTGTATATGTAACAGGAGATAAAGGTAAAGGAGAAAATGAACAAAGGGGAAGAGAGAGGGGGGGTCATATTTGCTATATATATGTTGTTCAAAGACATGTAATGCACAAGTAAATTGTAAAAAAATAAATAAAAAGTTAATAAAAGAACTCAATTGCTGGATTATTAGCACATCATAAGAGAGGAGCAATTGAGTACATACTTTGACAGCAAAGGTGCTTCAAAACACCAACAAAAAGAAACTCTTGGGATAACGTTGCAGTCTTCTTAGAAGGCAGTTTAGCAAGCCTAGAAAATAAAGGAATTGTTATTAGAATGAAAGAAAAGGCCGATAATTGTGATTTCACTCATTTATTACTTCCCAAATTCAATTATCCTTACCCTCACTTCTGTGACTTCAAACCCCAACACGCACATTTTCCACAGAAATAAAAAGAAATGCTGCTGCTAAAAAAAAAAAGAAAAACTTTGAAGGTAACATTTTTTCCACTAACTCTGCATTTCCAGTGCCACTGATATGCAGAAAGAACAATGAGTGAGACAACGTGTGTGTGTGTGTGTGTGCGAACACAAAGAAACATGCAGTGATTCCCTTTGCGACTGCACTTAATAACTGACTGTAAGTTTCCAGCAGTGGCAGCTGTACTGTTCTCCTACAATAAAGATGTACCGCTTATACAGCTGACCCCAAATAAAGTGTCCCGAGCCACAGAGGACAAGAAACATGCTTGTTTGTGTCATGCGGTGTAGATATTTACTTTTTTAAATTAAAGTGAGATGTTGACACTGAGCACCTAATAAAACACACATGTCAGACATTAAAGAGTAGCTACAAAGTACCACAGTAACAATCATCCATATTCATATCCACGCCAGACTTCTCGATATCCGGAGAGAAAAGGCAAGTGTCAAAAATCAACCTGTCGTACGACACAATCTCCGGCCAGGACAAGCAGCTCCTGGTTCTCAGGTGGCGAGTTAAAAGGGTTAACGTGAGGCATTGTTTCCCCCTCCACCCTCACACATCACCGCGGCTCATGTTTGCAGATTTCACTGCCGTCCTTCCCATGCAAAGGCACTTGGCTCGTGTGGCTGGGGCTGACCGCAACAACCAGCCATTTGTGTCACTTTGTCGCATCGTCACACAGAATTAAATGTCCTCTTCCTCCGCGTCGGTGTGCAGTGCCACACAGTTTCTTTTAGAGGGCAGAAACATGGCCTTGCCCGCAATCTACTGAATTTAAGTCCAAACACAGGCATTGAAGATTCAGTGAATTTCAATGTGGACCTGTAAAGAGATTAGGAGGCAACACATAAAATGAATGGATAACACAGTTATCTATCTAGACATGCATGAAACTGTGAACACGTCATTAAAATCAAACTTTAAATCTGCAGCATGCTCGCAGCTGCCAGTTTATTAGGTTAGCAGTTGCAGTTGAACTGTCAGTCAAATTGTAAGCAAATTACATTTCAATTGAAGTTAAAGCACCGGAGATAGTTGAAATGTCAGTTTAAGTTTAAGCATTGACAGCAATTGAAATGTCAGTTTCCGATTTGAAGAGTAAAAAAAAAGTAGTGAGTATAAGTGAAGTATAAGATTTGAAAGTAGTTCAACTGTTTATTAATTGTTTAAATGTCATTGTTGTCATTAAAAGCCATTCATGTGTCAGTTGAATAACTGATAATCAATTAATTTAAATCCTGGTTCCAGTGTCTCAAAGATTTTCGACTTTAGTTTGTTTTATATGATAATAAGTTGAGACTTTTGATAGAAATTAGAGCTAGACTGATCGATCAATCAGGACAATATATCAGCCTAGTTGCAGATATATCAGTATCGTGTCAGCAGAAACAAAAAAATTGTGTTTTCGTCACATTTATTGTTTTTTTACAAATAAAATCCAAGGGATACAAATACTTCCAGCCAAAAATATCGTTATGGGATTTTTTTTCAACTTCCTAATATCAATATCCAGTATCAGTCAGGCTACAATGTTTTACATTTTTTCTAGTATTTCATAGACCAATAATAGAAAAAGTATTATTATTAGCCAGATTATTCCATAATAATAAAATAGCTAAAGCCCTAATTGCGTTATATAAGTACAAAAAAATAGTATCCAAAATGTAGTCTACCCTCATTGACGTGAATGATTAGAAACACATGTCAATAACAGCACCACAAACTGCAGCCATCACATTGAACAGTCAATCAGTGAATCCACATCTTTTTTTTAACAGTTTTAACAAAAAACGGAACAATATAACCTCCATAAATGCAGGATGTATTGCAGGACTGTTTTATTATACTGCATTCATTTAGCTGTGTGTACCTAATAAACTGGTAACTGCTTTTAAATTGTTAAAATTCACCTACTATCTATCTGGAGAGGACAAATCTAAAATAAAATAAAAACGAGCAGACAGCAAATGTTCGTATTGTCATGATACAGTCGGCTTATTATAAACAGACAATTCGAGGAGGGGTGAGTGTTTGAATAATTACCTGCAATCTCACATTAAACATCATCGAAGCCACCAGGTAGATATAAGGGAATCTGATTCGCAGTCGCCATGCGAGATCAAAAAATATCAACAAAGTCCTCGTCAAGCCTTTGGAAAACACTCCGTAAGTCCGACCAGCGGAGCCCGAAAACCGGAGCACTAAATAAGACAGACCCGCCATACAGGCGAAGTCTGCCCGGGCGGTTAGTTACTAAGGTTACAGTGTCAGTTAGTAAGGCGAGCAAACGAGTATTGTGCTGACTGAGGAGTGACAGTTCATATTTCTATAGCTGTCTGACACCGAGCTCCATTTTTATTGTGCTGGTTGTGTTGGCAGAGCTGCTCCACCCAGACAGCTTCTCTACCGATCACTCCTGTTATGGTCGATGGGAGGACTCATAACGGTGTAACACACACGGAAGATGAAAGACCTTCGACTTTTGCCCTGACCTCAGACTCTCAGGCAGATTATTATTATTTATTTATTTATTTATTTTAATGATCAGAACAGTACCTACATACAACATGTATACAAATAAATACAATTTATACCAGTGTTATAACTAGAAATATTTTTTTGATCAATGAATACACTTAATAGGTTAAAAAGTCTGAGATGTCTGAGTTGAGATATCGAATTGTGGTGACATATTCAAATAGTTCTTGGCAAAAGTGTCTATAAGTCTAGTGTCAATCCATTTTCTTTTTATGGATGTGGAATTTCCACCAAATTCCAAATGTAGAAATACAATATTCTTCAAGACAAACCGATTTAGAAAATGTTTTTAGGGCTGCTACTCTATCAATGATCAATGATGCCTACTGCTCGGTGCCCAGACGTTTATCTTTATCATTTATTATCAAGTAGTTATCATCTTCATACCTCATCATAGTTTATTGTATTGTTTTATTAATCAGTGATTTATAGTCAAATTGGCCATCACAATTTCCCAGTCTCTGGGGTGTTGTCTAAATATTTGGCTGTTAACTTTCTGTCAATCCACTAATCAAGTAATCCTTATAAAATGTTCAACATCCATTAAGAGTATTTTTTTGTGTATTACCATTTTTTTTTTAAATGGCAAAGAATATTCAAGCCACAATTACATATTGTATGAGATTTCTGATCTACTTATGTAAGCATTTTTCCTTAATGATATTATTAAAAAAAACAATCCAATCTATTTACATGTTTGCAATTATTAATATTATAATTATTAATATATGCATTCACCCAGATATACCTACATCCACATATATAAATGAACTCAAAGGGGTGTTAATTATGCTATCTAAAGATAACAGGACAAACAAACTAGATTGACTCTGTGTGGGGGCGGGTGCCTGGAAGGCAGCGTTCAGGAATATGTTCTTTGGTATTAGGGTAATTTCCGCAATCGGTGTCACACTCTGAATAATCCGTCTAACTCGTTATTTTCTTTTATCTCCTTAAGGGGCCGTATCAAAATGTATTTTAAAAAGACTTACCCCTCGACACGATTTGTCTGATTATATTACATCTCCTGACTTCATAAGAAGCGGTGGATTGCCTGCTGCTTGTCTTGGGGACGTCTCAGATCTTTAAAGTTTCTGTGGGCGTATCATCCCGGCAGCGCACCGGATGCACCATCTGGTGGTGGCTAGCTTCATTTTTTTCCTCTCAGGGGTGGTGGCCGCTGTTTTGCTTCATAGCTTTCCGATCAGCCTACGAAAGCATGGGAATGTAGCAAGGGGATTTCTTAGTAAACTTGTGTTAAAGTGCTAGATAAGTTACTGTAAGTCCCCTACAAGCTCTTCCACACCTCAGGAGCTCCACTGTACCATAGAAGGCCGTTAGCGAAGCGCTGTTTGGACGTTTCACCAGCGAGCAATCCCGGACAAAGGAAAAAAGACTTGTGAGCTAACGTTAGCTGGCTCCCGGGCTAACTTAGCATTCCTCTAGCTGCGGCGCAATGCAGGCCATAAAGTGTGTCGTTGTCGGAGATGGGTAAGTTATAACGTAACCAAGCGTACTTTTAGTTTGTACCTCCCAGCTAATATTTAACTTAAATAACAAAGTGTAACGTTAGCAGGAAATGCTGTCATCAGACTGGCTAATGGCAAATCATTTTTGGTTCAGATTTTCCTAACGGGTCAAGTTGGCTAACGAGCTTTAACTTTAACTACCTGTCTATGCTACGTGTGTAGTTCACTTTAATCTTTAGCCGATTGGAGTTATTCACCTTTTAATCACAAGTAATAGTGTTGATATGGCAAACTATTGCATTTCAAAGAGAGCTAGTATGCAAGTGGTTGGCTAATCTTCAGGTTTAAGTTATTTGCTCAGTGTTTTCCTCACCCCCGGGTGAGTCAGACATCACAGGGCAGTTCACGCATCCCTCCTACCAAAGTTTAACTTTGGGTTGGGAAACATTTAGTTATCACTTGAGAAAAGTTAAGAGTTAAGCGCCTTGTTTGTGTGTTGGTTTCAGTTGCTGTGTAATGCACTGTTACGTTACTCTTGCAAACTATTCTAAATAAGCAGTGCATTACTATGTGGACTTCTGCGTCTGCAGCAGCTACATATTGGTCAATGATTAAAGAATGAGCTGTGACTGAGGTTCATATGGGTAACATTATGTGGGAGGTAAACATACTCATAACTTCTCGTTCAGGGTGTGGTGAATACCACAGCAGCAGAGTCATTTGTGGGCCTATGACCGTGAGATTTATTATTTTCGATTTTGACCAGCAGAAGCTTGCAGTAAAAAAACGTCATACTAAAGGGTACAGGGCTTAAGTTTCATCTTTTGGAAAATGCACTTCCTCTAGGGATCTTATATGCATTGAAAAATGAAATGAATCCAGTCTACACTATGTGAGTCTGTTCTCTTAACTGTATCTGTTGTTGTCTTGGAGTCTTGAGTAGAGCTCACAAGATTGGTCGAGTTAGCAGATTGACACACAAATTACAGAAAATAAAAGTCAATTAATGAGTAAAAATGGCAAAAGTTCACTGGTTACAGCTTCTCAAATGTGACTATGTTTAATTTTATATGAAACTGAATAACTCTTGGATCAATGGTTGGCAAAACAAGGAATCTGAATATGATTAAACTTATGATGGGCATTTTTCTCTAGTTTCTGCCATTTTGTTAACCAAATGCGTAATTGAGAAAATTATTGAAAGATTAATTGATAATGATAGCAATCGTTATTTATAAAAACAGCCGTTCAGTCGTACAAAAATGGAAAGCCTTATCAATTCATACCCAGAATGGCTTTTTGCGTGCCTGTTTTTTTTTTTCTTGCCATTATCATAAACACAAAGTGAATAATTTTTCCTCCTCTTCTCTCCCCCAGAGCTGTGGGTAAGACATGCCTGCTCATCAGCTACACCACCAATGCCTTTCCAGGAGAGTACATCCCCACAGTGTGAGTATCTGAGACTGTAGGCCTTATTTATTTATGTAAGACTAAATGTCGATTAGCACTCGGTGGTCCATCATTTGTCTCCGCCCTTGTTTCCTGTACAGTCACTGCATGATTAAGGTGACATTTTATTCTTTAGTTGCCTTTTTTGTCTTTTTATTTTATTTTATGAAAGTGTAGTTGCTTGCAGAACAGCTCACAATATGCTGTGGACTGCAACTAAGTGTACAAATGATTCAGGGAAAATGCAGGAAGTTACCAGGAAAACATGCACCATATCTGATGCTAGAGCAGCTGTGGACACAGTGTTGCTCTGCTTCACTGTCAGTGTGGCATGGACTGGCTCAGCAGGAAGTTGATAAACAAGACTTAAGCTTCAGCAGAGCAAAACTAATAAGCGATGACATTTTTAAGAGAGGGCTGTAGAAGAAAAAAAATACAAAATCTAATTAAAAGCCTGTTTTCACACTTTTGTTTTTATTTTTGTATCACCATTTATGTCTGTATTAATATTGTTTGACTCATTCTCACATCATTACATCCGCCAGTTTCGACAACTACTCCGCCAATGTTATGGTTGACGGGAAGCCGGTGAACCTGGGCCTTTGGGATACAGCAGGACAAGAAGATTACGACAGACTCCGCCCACTTTCCTACCCACAGACGGTACAATAAAATGACAACAGCCAGACAATGATGTATTATATTTCACTTATTGTGACTCTCTTTGATGTGTGCTGCGCGCCTTGAAGTTTATTTCGATGTGGGTGGCACTCTTGCATAATCCCTTTTGGAAAGTTTGGGAACCTTGAATGAATAAGGTTAAGGAACCTAATAAGGAAAGTTGGAGGGAAAGAAAAACACCACACCTTTTGTGGGACATTAACACAGGAGGGTTTTATGCTGCTGTTCCTGACAGGAAGTGGTTGTTATTGGCTCTGACTGTGTCGTTTTCTTTTTCTTACCAGGATGTGTTTCTCATCTGCTTTTCGCTTGTGAGTCCTGCCTCATTCGAAAACGTCCGTGCCAAGGTGAGTTGATGCAGTGCTGGTATTGTAAAGAGGCTGTAAAGGCATCTGCACGCCTCACTTTTATGATATGACTCATAGATTTGTAACGATTTTAATTGACCCATATTTTATCGTGTATCTCATTCTTTACAGCTTTATGAACAAAAACACTGAGTTGATAATAAAGTGACACATAATAAGCACAGACTGACATGTTTATTAGTTGAATAATTTTGCTCTGCATGAGAATTATTGATGGAGATCTAAGAAACCATTGTTACATAATTTGGTCAAATAGCTTAAAAACAGAGTTTTTAACTCCGGGAAGAATGTTGACCACACTTAAAATAGATGATTAGCTGCCAATAAATTATAAATACAACATTTTGGTCAGATTTGAGCAGACCATTTCCTTTTTTAAGTGTGCCATATTATGTGGTGAGATGCAATGGGTGCAATTTGACTCTTACTGCTAGGCTGTGAGAACTTAAGGTAAATTATATTTTCTTTGTAATAGGTTTATTTGTTTACTACAGCTTCTACCCAATTTAAGGAAAGAATCTGAGTTTCAATTGAACGCCATAATTTTCAGGGCCATTGTTTAGCTGATTGAAGTTGGATAAATAAAGTAGTGCAGATACCATTTAGGTGAAATTTGACTCTGGAGGATTCATAAAGTAACATAAAGGGCCTCAATCAATGTATTTCCCATACTCAATCTGGACTAGAATTTGCAAACACTGACCGTATTCAACAAGACGTATATAATAATCTCCACACTTTTTCTTTTCTTTTTTTACCATTTACTTTTAGAATTTGATTGAGAATTTCCTCATAATATGCAATAATGTCTCCATGATTATCAACAATACCTTGCGCTCTTTTCAGGGATTAAAAAAATACAGTTACCAGAGCCAGTTAGTAACCAGCTTTGTTACAGGACCCTTGGCAATTTCTTCAACATGGCCTTAGTTTGAATGTGCAGAACATTCTGGTTTGCCGCTTCAAAGCATTTATTATCAGTAATTGATATACTAACAATGATTCACATGACACCTTGTATGTGAAGGGAGTCACTCTTAGCGATGAACCAACAAGATATTATCCTGCGACTCTGAAGTTCCCCTCAGCGCAATGGAGCGTCGTAGCCTCTTTCAGCTCATTGTTTTGGATTTCCGGGACACAGCTTAACTGTTTTGGTCCCTTACTCATCATTACGTATTCAATGTAACATAAACCTGTGTGGAAAGTTGAACCCCTAACTTCTCAACATTGTGGTCTCTGTGCAGTGGTACCCTGAGGTGAGACATCATTGTCCCAACACTCCCATCATCTTGGTGGGTACCAAGCTGGATCTGAGAGATGACAAGGACACCATAGAGAAGCTGAAGGAGAAGAAACTCGCTCCAATTACATATCCCCAAGGACTGGCGATGGCCAAAGAGATCGGTAACAACACATGTCACGTTTTTTTTTAGTCGAGGACAGCCCTTGTTTTCTCTGGCATTTTTTTAAATCAGAATTATATAAAGAAAAAACTAATATTTGATGTGTGGTTTCCTCAGGTTCTGTCAAGTACCTGGAGTGCTCAGCCCTGACTCAACGTGGCCTTAAAACTGTGTTCGACGAGGCCATCCGGGCCGTCCTCTGCCCTCCACCAGTGAAGAAGAATCGCAGGAAGTGCTCTCTCCTCTAAGACTTCCTTCACTGGAATGGTTACAGGGGAACATGGTGGTGAGGGGTGGCAAAAAACACAGGAGAAACACACCAGTATACACACAAAAACAATGTACTTCAGATTTTTTCCTTCCATAAGTGTAGCTACAGTGGTTCTACCAACCGTTTCCATGAAAAAAGTTGACCTAGGGTCAGATTTTGGAAAAGGGGTTAGAAGATTATAGACCCTAGCTCTTTCCCAAACAACATATACTGTATAGACAAGACTGAAATTCTCGAGGCCTTCTAAAATGGATTGGATGTTTTGTAAAAAAAAAAATGGACATTGGAATGTTTTCAATTTGTTCTTCCACTTGTTGTCCACCTTTTTTGTTTACAGTCTTGTTTGTTTAGAGTGCAAGAAATATTGCCAAATACATTCTGCAGTTGTGCTGTATTTTAACAGAAAACAAAACCATTGTCCTATCGTCTCAAACCTTCAAAATACAGTTTGCTGTTGTGTGCTGCTCTTTGCTTAGCACCATAATCAATAGCGTTTTATTCATCTTCACTTTGTGAGTGCGGTCACACATCATCGCACTGTCAACAAGGAACTTGAAGTAACCATCTGTGAAGTTCTTTTTGCCTCAGATTACTGTTTGTGCACCATAAATCTCTTCACAAATTAACTAGTTTTCAGTCCTAGCACATGATTCATGTAAATCCATTCTTGTGAATTGAATGACTGAATGACGGCTGAATTGGCTGAAATGTACTGAAAATTCCAACTGGGAACAGATCTTCTGACACCAACTGTGCTATTATACCCTGATAAATCTAAATGATCCAGTATTTTATGTGTTTGGCTCCAATTGGACCAGTCAAGTTTATGGTATTTTTTTTCCCCCTTTCCTCTTTTGCAATATTCCCTAGAAGTGTCTCAACTGTATAGCTGACCAGGGGTGCAACGCTGAAAACTTTATTAGATATTGGATTAGAACTGTTTTGGTGGTGGGGAACAAGAGCACCTTTTTAATGCTCTGCGGGCATTTATCAGAAACCTTTTAAGCAGCGCATTTGATTAACAGCATCACTACTGGCTAAGCAATGTCACTAAGAAGAGCATTTATGCCTGCTAATAACAGTAACAATGCTACTGTCGGTTAGGCTGTAGTATACAGTGTACTCATCTTTTTGTTATAATCATGTGATTTGACTGTTTTGTATCTTCACAAAAGTTACACTTCACTCACTGTATTATTAAACTAACACTATGAATATCCTTTTGTTTATTACCTCTACAGTTAACGCTACCTTAATCTCTACAAGACTAGCTTTTTGTAATTAATGCTGATAGCTTGTATGTGCAACATATACTGAAAACTAAGATTAGAATTGCAACAGTTATATTTTTTGCCTATTTACAAAATGTATTTGAACTACTAGATCAGGGGTTAAGTACATGTTGCTCATCTGTATTGTATTCAGACTCAAGCTGTGGTATAATTGAAGCCAATGTTGTGACTCTTTAGTTTGATGGATAAAAGCTATTGTCACTTTTTGAAAAAGCCAATAAATTCAAGTAAAACAGACTTTTGCCTCTTTGTTGAAAAAGACATGAAGTGCTTCCATGGTGTGCACATAAGTAATAACTCGCACATGGAGGGAAAGAAAATATTTATTACAAGATAAATCAAAACCTCACAAGGTCATGTCAACATAATTGACAATTCATGAAACCCACAAGGTTTTTGGTCATTTGGCACAGAATCAAACTCTGAAATGTTAAATTAATTTGCCATCAGTCCAATCTTTGTAAATCTTCTGATCTTCAGTCACTCAGACTTCAACCAAGCACCAGGTTCAGTCATGTTGCTGTGGTTCAGGAATCAACAAATCGCAATAATATCCCTGAAGTTGTGGGTATGCTGAGAATAGAAATAAATAAATAAATTACTTTATTCATTAAATTAAGTAACAAACAGTGTAGGATATCTCAATAGTCCCAAATGAGTAATAAATCAAATCTAGTCACTGGTGAATAGAAATAAAAATAAAAACAACAGATGCCATTTGTTTACGGAGCTCAAGCTGGCTGTTTGACGGTTTTAACAAACAAATACTTTAACACCTGAGAGCCAGCATCTAGCCTGAGGATTGTTGAAGCTATTAACAAAAACCCTCAATTACTGAACTGAGAGGATCATAAATTAGAGAGCAGCTGCATGAAGTGCCGGCCCTTTTCATTTGACAGGTCAACTCTAAACGTACTGCAAAAATAAAAAATAATCAACACTTTTCAAAAGCATGCAACATGTATACAAACAAATGTTACCTCTCTACCAGCTCTGCACCAACAATATCATGAATGTGATATTTCATGTGGAATTTCACATGCGAGGTTGTTCGCCGCTCCTCCAGCTCTGCCTTTAAGACTTCACTATATTTGGACTTCTTCACCATGCCGAGCACTGCTTTACGACCTAACGGGAAAAGAGGTAAGATGGTTAGAAAACAAACAAACAGTCTTCCAAGTAGCAACGCACTGTCAAATATCTTGTAAGATGAGAATGTACACGAGACATCATTAAAGCAAGGTATTGTTGACAGTGTTTTTCCTCAACACTCACCTTGTATAAAGTACTTGGTGAATTTGCCAGAGTTGGGAATGGCAAGCCACCAGCTGCCTGCATCCCTCACAGTCAGGACCCCTGACTTAACCAGCTGCCTAGAGGGTGAGAAAATAAAGTATGTGCTGAATCTTTGAAAATGTATTTTCACACACGCACTGTAAAAGTAAAAAGCTACAAACATATGAGACATGTATTAAAGCCATGTAGGTGCTAGGTGTGACGTTTTTCAAACTGACTCATTTTGGAAGAAAACAGAAACCTTTGCTAAAATAAAAAAAATAAATAGAATGGGTGAGAGTCTTACATACGTTATCTCAGAGTCTGTGAAGAGGAACTCCCTGAGCATCTTGTCTTTGCTGAAGCTCAGTTCGGTGCAAGGAGACGGTAATTTCTCAAAAAACTTTTCCACCGTCGCTCGTGTCACTCTGCCATCCTCTCCTGCCAACACTTTGGCCTTGTAATCGGAAGCAAAAACCACTCCAAAAGTGTCTGCATCAAACCCGAGCTGGAACATTAGCAGTTCTCCTCCTTCCCGCAGTTTATTCTGGATTTAAGGATGGCAGTGGGTTGTATTTTTACATTTAGATAAGATTCACAAATTACCTTTCGGAGACTAAAGAGTTGTCTTACCAGCTCCTTGTCCACCAAAGTTTTGTCATTTTCAATGCTGTAGAGTTGGTGCTTAAGAACAATTTGAGGCAAGGTGTCATTGAAGAGCTTCCTGGGGAACAGTGTCATGAGGTACTCAAGGGTGGATCTGATGTCAGTCGGTCCTTTAAGTTGAAGCGACAAATGGAAAGTGAATTTTACATGCTTTAATGATATCACAACAAAATTGGAGTTAGCTTTTTAGTAGTCACACCTACCATCCCCATCACTGACAGCTCCAAACCTCTGTGTGCCATTTCTTATTTTCTTCACCTTGAAAGTGTCTGAAATCAGAGCCCGTTTCCTGTTCATACCTGTAGAAGAAATTGTGGTAGAGAAACGATGACTTGCTGAACGAACCTGTTCACCGAATCATTACTTGCAGCTTTTGTTAGTATTCTGGGATGCATCATCATCATCATCATCATCAAAGGTTAGAGCCTATGAAGGTCCTGCGGGTTTAAGCAACTTCGATATAAAAAGGAATGCTAAATGTTTCTGAAAAGTATTAAGGTTAACAGTCATTTCACAAAATGTGATCTGCAGATTTTTACCCTTTACAACAGTCAGCAATGTAAACGTCCTACTTCAAATCAATCCAGCAGTGACAGCTGCTTTTCTCGTGCCAACACAACTGAAATACACAAACTCAAAAGTGAGATTTTTATCTGTGCCATCATAAAAAAAAATGACATCCCGCTCACTTGAAAACATTTACTGAGAGAAACAGTTAACTTAACCGTGCTCCCCCCCCGTTTAAGTCAGGACGAATAAGTGTCATAACACAATTCAGGTAGCTAACGGTAGTTAGCGTATATCACCTGGGCAGAAACTTAGCTCCACTGTTGAAGATACCAAGTACACACTTTAGGTTTTTAACCCAAATTATAGGTCTGAGAAAAAAATTTAGACTGTCAAATTGACTTGGAAAACACAGTTAGATGGGACACACGACCAACCGGTTGAATCACCTGTTTTGTCTCTCTTGTTAGCCCAGCTGATGCCGCTAGCTGACCTAGCTAATGCTACTTTGTGTGTTCACCGAGCACATAAGAAAATATTTGACCAGTAAAACTAGTCGAAACGCTTACCTGATGGCTACGTATAGCCTACTATAGTATCCACGTCGCTTCGGCCCCATTCAACATCACAGCTCCAACGGACAACCTAAAAAGTCTTCTTTTTCACGGTTCTTTGCCGGAGGTGTCGCGGCTACCACCAAGTGGATCGGAGGAGAAACTGCATAGGAAGTAGCGTTGGTTTGGTGTTAGCCTATGGTGCTAGTTAGCTACACAGCTAGCGAGACAAATACACTTCATGTATTCTTTCTTGCCCTTTTTTGTGTTGTTTAGAGAAGATGCTGCAACATATGATAGTCGTTTTTACTCAAGGTAGTGTTTATTGACTGGGCGTTAACAGAAACGTAACGTTAGCTTAACGTTAGCTAGCTGTTGTTGTTGTGTTTGCTGACTAAAGGTACGTTAGGTTTTCATTTATTTACCGGTCATTTGGTTTTATTAGTTGTAAAGTAGGTTTTATAATGGCAAGGTAACGCAAATTGCCAAAGCAAAGTGAACAAAATAGCTATTCTCAGAAAACTTCATTAACCTAACATACAACACGCATGCACATAAGCACACGTCTGTTTGTTCATTGCAGACACGCACTTTTCTACAGTACACAACATTCAAACATCTGCATTTTAGGATTAGGAACATGTTTGTATTCACATACACACATGATATACAGTTATTTTCAGAGATCACGATGTGTGTATGTGTGATAAGAATACTATAAGCATGTATTATGTTTCCAGTGTATATTGTATGTAACTACTGCTTCTACTCTGTCCTTTTCCAATCTTTAAACTGCATGCTCTGTTTTTGTTTTTCCTCCGAAGTATTTTAGGAAGCATTTTGTAACACCATGGCCAGGTACTACAGATGAAATATTCCTTTGGCTAATTATTTTTTAAATTTATTTGTACTGTCCCATCTCTAAAATAAACAAATAAATGAAACCAACCGTATTCTATGATTTAATATGAAGCATAAAAAACTGAAATAAATGTTACTATATACATAATGCACACATATTTGATAGTTTTTTGTTTTTTTTTGTGTGTTGGCATCCTAAAACTGTTATTGTAGCAGCATATAAAATATAGTTAGCACTGTCTTTTTTATGACAACACAGATGATGGTGAGGCAGAACATATATATTCAGGAAGATATGAATAATCATTGATGTCATCAGTTTGTTTCAGTTTGTGCTCCTTTCCCCACTAGGTAGCAATGGACCAGCACAGATCCCACAATCCCAACTCCAGCCACCAAAACCGGCAGTCAGCATACAAAAGAGAGAGAGACGACAGTGGAAGAAATCATTGTGAGAATAAACACTCCAGACCAAACCACCCCCAGTATCAGTCTGGGCCAACTCCTGGGCAAAACCCAGACGGCTCTCAGGGTTTGAGCACCAGAAGGGAGCTATATGAAAGAGACTTTCCTGTGTACAAACAGCCTGTCGAAGTAGGATGTTTTTCCCTCGACTCTGAGCGCAGATTCTTCAACGACAGCAGGCAGATGAGATACTATGTGGAACCTGACAAAAGTCCTCATTTTGACCTGAGGGATGGATACAAGGATCGCTTTATAAAGAGAGATGACAGTGTAAAGGAGAAGCTGGACCACATGTTACGCTGGATCTTGGCCAACAGATCAAAGCTCAGCTCAAGGGGGACCGCGGCCTCGTCATGGTAAGTGTTATTGTTAGTTTTTACCAATTACAGTCTATGATTTTTACCCTATTTTTTCATATTCAGAGTTACAGTTCCAGATCAGATAGATACTCACGTGTGATCTATAGTCTCTAATCCAGGGATTCTCAAGCTTTTTCAACTCAAGACCCAAAAGAGAATTTTGGTGTCTCCCCGGTACCCAAATTTACAAAAATACATGAATTACCATAACATCTCCATTTCTAAACTAAAACAAAAAAACAAACAATCCATGAATTTAAAATGTATATGAAATGTTTTTATTTCATTATAAAATACATCACAGCAAAAATGCTAAGTTTCTTACCACCTCATAAAATATGTACATACAATTTTGCAAAATTTTTAATTGAACGAACAAGTTCTACTTAGCTTTCTATTTCTCACCCCTTTCTCAACTCTCATCCCCTCCCTTCGTCCCTCAGCCTTCACCCCACCATTTAGTAACATTCTGATTCATCTTCAAACAGCAAACAGCGTCAGAGCTGAACAGACCAGCAAGGCAAAAAGAAAAGAGAAAGCTCTTCTAATTTAATCAGAATTAAATGCATTGTCATGCATTTTACTTAGCCAATTGGCGACCTAATAAAAACATGTCCGCAAACCCATTTTGGTCGCGACCCTAACTTTGGGAAAGACTTTTCTAATCTACCCACAACTTTCCTGTTGGACACGTATTCTTTGATCAACCTCTGGTCTTCCCAGTGCTTTAGATGTGGACTTTGTGACATGGCGTGGTCATCTGACCAAGCTGCTGACCACTCCCTATGAGACCCGGGAGGGCTGGTTGCTGGCAGTCACCAGGTTCAGGGGCACACTTTACATCAGTGAAGTGGAAACGGAAGCTGCTCGACGGGATCAAGAGAACCGCACCGAGAGACATGAAGAGATGATGTACTGGGGATACAAGTTTGAGCAATACACATGTGCAGGTATGTAGGTTTATACAATAAAGTAATATAGTGACTTTGTTTTCTTTCAAACCTTGATCACTGATAAGTCATCATATTGATTAACTGCCTCACATCAGCTCAGATAGGATATTTTAAAAGCATCACAATAAAAACATTTGGTTTTGTATTTAGTCATATCTGTGGAAGCCCATTTCTGCCAGGAAAGGTAAACAATAGGTGAAATGTTATTAATGACTATTAATGGTATTTCAACTAATGATAAGATACTGAGTCATCACTTTACGATCTCTGTTCTCAGATAGCAAGTCAAAATTAGAAATGTTAAGGCAAAAAATTTGACTTTCAAAGTTATGAGATAGTAAGAAAGTCAGTATTTTTGTGTAGTATCTTATCATTTTGACTTACCATCACAAAATTATGACTTACTATGTCATAATTTGAATTTAGAAAATCAAAACGTACTACATTTTTAAGGGTAAAATGTTTGATCAGAGCTTCTCTTGGCATTTTGAGGTTTCCTGTAATTCAGAAAAAAAAGTATTTTTTTTCTATAAAATATTTTTCTCAGAATTCATATAATCTCATTAATTCAAAAAACAGGGCAAATATTAAATTTTTGACCTAAATCTAAGTTTTAATAAATAGTAACTTTGTATGTCATTTTTTTTACCTGAGTCATTTTGACTTGGTTATGATATTAAAAAACCTAATAACGTTGATATAGTTGTAAAACATTGTTTCTTAATTTTGACTTAAAAGGCCACATTTGATATCATTCAGATTTACAGTGAGTATTTTTTACTTTTGATCTGTTTTTCTTTTCCTGCCACAAATGGGCTTCTATAAATACCAGTCAGTCTTGTTTTATTACATTTGACACCCAAATCATATACAAGCACATAGGGTGATACGCACATGTTGAAATGATAACGCTTCACCTTTGTCCATCCCTGTAGATAACGTCCACAGTCTACCTGACCCAGGTGGGGTGGTCAACACTAATGAGGCCTTCTGCACTGTGGTGCAAACTCGGCTCGCCGATCACAGACTCCTGTTCTCCGGTGAGGTGGACTGCCGGGATAAAGATCCCAACGCTCCAGCGCCTCCTGCATGCTACGTCGAGCTGAAGACATCAGCGGAGATCTGCACACCCAAACAGCGCAGCAACTTCCACAGGTAGATAATAAAACAGTAAAACATCATATAATTCACTAGGGCTACAACTAAAGATTCTTTTTCATGATTAATGGTTTGAAAATTGGTTAAAATGTTGATCCCAGTTTCTCAAAGTCCAAGATGATGTCTTGTTTTGTCAGTAGAAAAAACCAAAGATCTTCAGTTTAATATGATATAAAACAGAGAAAAAGCAATACATTTTGAGGCAGCAAAATCTGCATTTTCTGCTATTTTTGTATAAGAAATTAAAATGTTCATGTCATGCTGTTTGTTAGATGTTTGATTTTGTCCACTTTAAGCTGTTTTAAAGATTCCCTCAATTTGGTGGCCCTCAGGTTCAAACTGCTGAAGTGGTGGGCCCAGTCTTTTCTCCCCGGAGTCCCCCGTGTTGTGGCAGGTTTTCGGGATCATGAAGGCGTGGTCGTCACTGTGGACACTTTTCCCATCTCCAAGATTTCACATCTCATAAAGGTTCAGTGAAGTTGTTTGCAGTGATAGACGTTATGAAAAGCTCATCTAAACATTGAGAAATCTATATGCATATATAGATTTTTTTAAAATAAAAAAGTTATTGGGCATGCGTAAAAAGATTAACTTTTCTGTCTTCTGTATTTCTTCTGGACAGAATGAACACAACTGCTGGAAGCCGACAGTCTGTATGAACTTTTGCTGCGAGTTTCTGTCTTTTGTGAAGCACATCGCTACTGAAGACAATCCAAGGTACAGTCAATTGCAATGACTGACTATGTTGTTAAACTTTTAAAAATGATATTTTATGAATCATCATTGTTTCCCTTCCAGTGTGGTGTACCTGCTCTCCTGGGAGCCCCACAGAGATGTGACCTACTCCGTCCACAGGGACTCCCAGTATTCCTTCCTGCCACACTGGTATGTGGAGGAGATGACCAGAAGTCAAGACTCTCATCAGTCCTGATTTACAACCGAGGTCAACTGGGACTGTTAATTCAGACCTCCAATGGAGGATTATTTACCAAAAAACATTGGACTTTAACGTGTATACAGTTTGACAGTCTCTGAGTGGCTGTGTGAACTCATTGTGTCACTGATCGTTACCACATGAATGATCCTTTTTTTATCTTTTATTTGTTCAGCAGTAAGAACTGAACCATGTGTTTTCATCTTGCATGTGGTGATTTTAAATAAAACAGTTATGCACCGATGTCAATATTGTTCTCAAACTTTATTATATTATAACAATAACTTAAACCCCCGAAACAGTGGCATGTTAATTGAAAAAAAATTATAAAACAATTTGTTTAAAAAAAAGATCTTGATGTAAATAAATGAAGATGACTTCAAGTAAGTATTGCATACACAAACAAAGACAAAACATGTCAGCAATTCTATTTCTTTAGAACAAGCCATTAGGGTAAATAAAAACAGTGATAAAGAAGACAGTTATAAATACGCATGGTGTAGTCTAGGAACTATTGTTTCACTGCCTTTGCCATTGTTTTCAAAGGAATAGTGACAGATTCACCAACTTTGGACCCCTTCCCAATTAATAAAGCTCATTTTGTCCTTCTCCCACCAGACTCAGTGACATTTTCTTTGTTCAGAGCGTTCACACTTTCTACCCTTACATTTTGCCATTTTTTCCCCCGGCTATTTCAATATTCTGCCTTACCAGACATTTATTTCCTCACTCTTCTTTTTTTAGTTTATAAAAAAAACACCTTTGTGTGGAAGATACATTTAAATTCCCTAACTTGAAATACCCATCATTATTCTTTATACTGTGATAAACAAATACAGTAAATCACTGCAAAAACTGAATATATAACAGGAGACTAAGATAAATAATGTAAGCCGGGGTCACAGTGTTCTTACTGGCCAGTACAGTCAGGAAGACAGTAGATAGTGAAATGCATCATGGGTTTGTGTAAATCATAAACAGTCATCAAAGCATTTATATCAGTTCATAGTACAGTTTTTCAGATGGAATGTACAGGCACTTACTACAGTATTGTTCACACATGTAGGTGTTACCCTTTTATTGGTTGAATACTAATTTATATTCAATTAATTTTTTCTTAATAAATTAGATTTGTTAAAATCAAAACCGTTTAGATTTTACACACAAGTCTATAAATATGAAAGGGAGCTCTTTGCCCTTTCATTATTCATTCATCGTTATTACTGCTAATTTGTGTGTAATGATGACATCTTAAATCAGCACATTAAAAAAAAAAAAAACATTCATCTGGCAGGAATTTCACGAGGTTTCTATCAAACTCAGTTAATTCATAAGACAACAGTGTGTAAAGAATGATCCAGTAGCTTAGATTAAGGCGATACCAAAGTAGGTAGCTAATCTTATTGGTTTTATCATTTGCAGCAAATGCCTAATGTTGAAGGAAAAGGTTGACATTTTGGGTAATACGCTTATTCACTTCCTAGAAGAGATTTGGATGAGAAGATGAATACAACTCTCATTTTTTGTAACATTTAATATAAAGCTACAGCAGTTGGTTAACCGAGCATAACACAAATACTGAAAATGGGTAAATAGTTAGCCTGGCTCTGTCAAAAAGTAACTAAATCCATCACCTATCATCTAACAGCACCTCTAGCGCACTAACTTACACAGCAATCTGCAGATAGCCCATGCACAGCAATGCTTCTATGTGTGCAGCAGCTGAGGGTAAACCACAGGTTCATTTGCAAGCAAATCTGAGGAGGCAACAGAGATGGAGCATTTCACAACATGCGAAATGTGTAGTTCACTCTTTCTTGTTTTTAATGTGTTATTATTGTTATAGTATGTGTCCTGGTGAGTGCTGGAATTTTGACTGCTCACTAATTAACACGTATCTTGAAGTTTAAAACCGACAAATCACTGTTTTATTGGGTGAATTTTTTCTTGGTGGGGGCCAGTAATTTCCTGGAGTCTTAGCTAATTAGTGGCGTCAATCTTCTCATCTAACTTTGGCAAGAAGGCGAATAAGCGTATTTCCCCAAAATGTCATATTATGTAAACTTTTACTGTAATATTTTTCCAAACTAGTTTTAAAATCTCAGCTGGTAAAATCACTTAGAATCATCTCAACAGAGATTAACCAGTGGAGAAAAAAAACATATCATCGGTAGGCACTGAAAACCTACGGACGACAAGTGTGTTAATGCATTACTGTATTCAAGAAGGTGTGTGTTCACTACTTCAGCTTCTTGTTCATGCCCATGACTTTGAAGGTAGCAGCAGTGATCTTCTCGTACACAACAAACATGAGGGCAGCAGTCAGTACCGTCTGTAGCAGCTTGGCCTCCAGGCCTTTGTACAAACCAAGAACACCATACCTCCTGTAATACAGGGAACACAGGAGTATTAATGATGAGCTGTTAGAACATCTTTACCAGTGTACTCGCTGTCAGTGGAGGTGTTTTTGTTCGTAGCTGCGCTCACTTGATTCTGTCCATCAACATGGAGAAGATGTTTGAGAGGCTTCCAGTCACGCTGCCCTTACCGTCACTTTTGCACTGGCCGAACTGATGAGAAAGCAGGAAGCAGGTTATCTTAATTCCTTTACATTTAATGAGAGATTATCTGAGATTGAACATTGTCATGAGATCTTAAAGATACGCAGCACTATCTTTATTTATTATATTGTTTCTTGTCAAACTCCTAAAAATGTAGATTTTATATAACATAGTATTTACCCTCAGGATGGCCTGAACTGTCTGAAGAGGATATGTTGCGGTGGTAGCAATGGCCTTGGCTATTGCTCCAATGAGAAAGATCTCTACTGAGGATATCTGTGGTAGGAGACAAACATGTAATCCACTCATAAGCAGTGTACTCGCTGAAACATTCATAGAACTATTTGATTGATCGAAGTTTTCCTATTATGATTTGGCTTTCAAAACATAAAGTGAACAGTGGGTCATTACCAGACAAAATAACTGCCTTATTACACAAATGAACTAAAGACATTTTTCGCCATGCTAGAGGCATTTTGTACATAAATACATACACACACACACACACACACCACACACACCACACACACCACACACACCACACACACCACACACACACACACACACACACACACACACACACACACACACACACACACACACACACACACACCTATCTTATCTTAACAGTGTCTTTCTTGTGACCTCTCACCTTCTTCCCTCCCTTGCCTGCCTTCCTCTTCATGGCCTCATAAAACATGAACTGTACAGCTGGGTTGAGGACGAGGATGAGAGAGGGCAGAGTGCCGTTCCACAGAGTTCCCACACCCTCATTGGTTATGATCTGTGAGAAAGCATCTGAGAGGAAAATCCAAAAACACAGCAGGGATTTTACAACTGAGCAGTAACACAAAGTAAAAAATAAAAACAAGAATGTCTGAACTGTTAAATATAACCCAGATATAAAGTATATTACACACCAAAGATGCCCCTGTACTGGGTCTGCTGGATGTCTTCGTTCCTGAACTTTGCCCCCTGCAGCTTCAGTCGAGTGTTGACCACCCACATGGGAGTAGTCAGGATCACATTCACCACCCCTGCATGAACAACAGATCGTTAGTTTTCTTGAATCGTTCTTAAAAAGTTACCACGTGGAGTTTTTGACCTCTAGTAGCTCTATGGAGGAGCGCTATCCCTGCACCTGGTTTCACATTGTTTTACTAATTTACAGGTGGCATAAATACGCCAACAAAAGCAGGGAGGGAGACTGCTGGCAAGTAAAAATGGATGTAAATTAGAGTTGAAACAATTAATCAATCAAAAGAAAATCTATTCTATTCCAAGTAGGACTGCACGATATATCATTTCAGCATCGACATTGCGATGTTCGCATGCGCAACACCCACATTGCAGGACATGCAATGTCAAGTAAAGCAAATTAACTCAAACATGTCATGCTTCAACTTTTTTGCCACTTGATACAAAAAGGAAAACTCGCACGGTTCTCATTTTCCATGACTAATCTACAAGAGAAGTCTGTCTGATAGAACATCATTTGCTGAGTGTGTTGCTAGTGATGCAGGCTCTGCATGCACAGCGAACCACCAATCACAATCATTCTTGATCAGTCAAACAACCAAAGCAGGCATTGCAGCCCTAAAGTTAACGATACACGTTTAAAAAGGTGTTGAGCAGCCTTTAGTTCAATCAGGTCATGAATAGGTTTTACTGTACGCGTGTTTACCTGATACGACCCCCATGAGCAGGTCTTTGCCGGGTCTGGACTTCCCTTGACCAGATGCTGCCAGCTTCTTCAGGGTGTTGAAGGTGTAGAAGTAGACAAAGTTGGAGCAGCAGAGGCTGGAAATGACTGGTAACCAGCCTCTGTACAGAGACTGACTGGGAGAAGTGATGGAGAGTCAGATTTAGAAAACAAAACATCAAATATCATGTTAGAGAAGCTGGAACCAGAGAATATGTTGGCATTTTCGATTCACAAATGATCTATGTGCTTAATTGATGAACAAAATTACTGCAGATTACTTTGATGTTGATCAACTAATTTAAAAAATGGACTGTTTCAGCTCTGGTTTAGACACATTTTAAAGATTATAAATGTCTTCTGCAATGACATTGCACTTGTGCTTCACTCAGTTGTTGAAATCAAACCAATATTCTCGTATTCCAGAACAAAATGAGGCCTAACTTGGCATCAGTCGAACCCAGCATAAAACTACACTTACAGGCCTTCTTCCTTCACTATCTCAGCCAGGATGACAGGGGTAGAGTTAGACTTTCTCATCTCATCCACTGAAAAACAAAACATAAATGTGGGAAAAGTCAGTGAAGAGGTCTCCTGAACTCCATGTATTAGAGCAACTACTCACCCTCAAAGGTTGTATGTTTTCTGTGGCTCTAAAGAAGCTTCCTAAAATCTAAAGTAAACAACCCAGGGATGCCATCAGGGTTACCTTGGCTTGAATTTGAGACTTCAAATTTACAACAGAAACTCTTGAGCAACAAACTGGGGGACACGAGGGTGTTGACAAGGTATGTTGGTTATCATAAAGTGTGAAGTAAGAGGGTTGAATAAATACGTTTATTTTTAAAGCTACTTTCCAGAGCAGAGTGTGACAAAGTGCTTCACAATCAAAAATAAGGACACACAAATATAAATAAATACTAATTACACAAAGGCCAGACTATGTCTAGTGCATTACTGACTTAGTTGACCATTCCTCTACATCTTTGGCCTGCAATTATAGGTACTCCATAATCACGTAAACCTTCACACGTAACTCATTCAACTCTGTTCAGAGATGCTGCTATCAGGTAACCTCTGTACACCATGATAAGACCTCCAACTCACCCTGCAGTCTGCTTTTGGCTGTGTCCAAAGGAAAGAAGACGGTCATAGCTGTCATACTCCCCTAAAAGACGACACATTGTAATGAAAACAAAACAAAATGACAACAGGCTCAGCTACTCTCTATTTTCAGAGTGACGTCGAGATCGAAAAGTGGCCGATGGCTTGGTTCAGCGGCTTGTGCGGATACCTGGAGTACTGCGGTCAAACTAGCCGACACCTAATCTAAAGTGCACACGTATTGCATATATGGTAAATGCACAGAAAAGGCCGAGAGCAAGCTCGCGGGCAGAATTAGTATCTGGATTCCGTCAAGATGTCACATTTTGGCAGTATTAACTCTTACCTGAAGATAAGCTATTAACGCTTTCTACCTGATCATACCAACAATAGGCTACAGCTTATCAAGTGTTGCATTTTGCCTGTTGTAGTTGTATTCAGGACCACTGTTATTACAATACAACAACAAGCATTTTAAGTAGCACACATTGACTTTAAAGTTACTGTAAGACTGAAACTTTGGAGTGCTTCAAAATCATTGATCAATACGTTCCGAAAATGTCTGCTATATTTGTGTTAAGGACACACCGAGTACTGTTCCATTTCAGTAATGTTCAAAGTCTCACATGTTCTTACATTTATACTTTGAAATGCCCTTAAGTCTGGAAGTTGGAGTGCTTTAAAAACACACTGATCATTAAGTCCTGACAATGTTTGTTGTATTTGTTTTCAGAGATAATCAAACTTAAAGTAGCACATGTTGTTCTTTGAAATGAGCTTAAACCTGAAAGTTGGCCACTTCATGAGTTCCAACAATGCCTGCTATATTTCTGTTGAGAACAACACTGACTAAAGACTATCACAATATCAAGCATTTTGACCTGATCATTTCAGATATAATCTCCTTTAAAGTAGAACATTTTGTACTTTGAAATGGCTTTAAGGCTGAAACTTGTAGTACTTAAAAAAATTTTTAAAAAAAACACATTGCTATATTTCTGTTGAGGACAACACTGAATACAAACTAACACAAAACACTAAAGTCAAACATTTTTACAGCAGCATTTCAGTAGCTTTTCACATTTTTACTTCGCAATGAGCTTAAACCTGTACATGAGAGTGAATCTCTTAAATGGTACAGTAAAATACTTGTTTTTTAAGTGAGCGTGTAGTCAGAGAGTTCCCATAAACAACCATATGGGTGTTTGTCAGAAGTTTTGAGCCAGGGTTTCATCCCAGAGCGGTACACCACCCAGGGATCGGCATAAACCGCTGAATCATAGCGACACACCGTCGGCCTCTCAGATCTCTGGCGATACTGCACTTTCACTTGTTTCTTCAATACACACACTGCTGACTTTAAGCTAGTAAGACAAAGACCAGGCTCTATACTTCACATGTACTCATGACATCTTCTTTTATTGCACTTTTATCTCTGCTCACCACGGCACCTGCCACAGCATGAACCAGCGTCTCGTAGGACAGAAGGCCGACAGCCGAGCCACCGTTATCGGACATCTCTGCAGCCTCTCCCGGTCAGACAGACCCAAACACCGGAAAGTAAACGCGGAGCGAACCCGAAGAGAGGGAGCTGGTGGTCGGTCTTTTTATCTAGCTGCGGGACTGTTTGGGAAAGTATGGAAAGTTTCACCGCTCCGACTTCATGGTGTTTTAAAGCTTGAAGGCGGCCATAGAGAGTAAAGCGTCGAGAAATGTTTCCTCCCAGTCCCCATTTATTGGTTGAACCCATAAACCGGGTTGACAACTTATTCTATCTCTTCTTCTGCCTCTTCTTCTTCTTCTTCTTCTTCTTCTTTTTTTTTCTTTTCTTCTTCTGTTGACGTTTAGCAAGTTGTAAAAACGCGTTACAGCCTCCCACTGAAGTGGAGGGTATGGTGCAGCGGTGTAAAAAAAAAAATACAACAACCATGAAAATAACTGAAACAATTCATAATACAATAAAACATTTTGGAGCACAGAAGAAGCAGAAGAAATATATAAATCGGCAACAATGAGAATTTCTTGGTCTTTTTTTTTCGCTTGCTTGCTGACTTGTTTTCTTAAATGCAGGGCTTTTGCATTGTGGTATTTGCAGTGGTGGAAGTAGTATTCCGATCCTGAACATATGTAATTGTGGTGCAAACTAAGACAGAGTATTAAAAATAATTAATAGAAAGAATAGACACATTAATAAAACAGAAATTACATTAAATAAAACGAAAAGAAAAGTGTCCAAAGTTAGTTTAGAAAGGTTGGGAGTCAGTCTTCTTTCTTTTTGAGGTGTTTACCCATTAATAATTCATTAATAATAATAAAACATTTTCTTGAAAGTTGAAGAATATTTAGAAAATTGAGTTAATTTTTCAAAATCGAAGGGATTTTTGAAAATTAAGGTAATTTTTTCAAAGATCATGTGTTTTTTTTGAAAGACCCCCTGTTGAAGACCTCTGGTCTAGAGTATAGAATGCCTCACAATTGTACTTTTGACACTGGAAATTTAGCTGTGACCACACTTAATAATTAAGCTTTAAATAGCTCTTGATGACGAATTTGTGCAGATGACAGCAGTGATCTGGACTTTGCTTTTGTTTTATGGCTCTGAGCTGCTGATACGTTGACGCCCAGTGAGCACTTTGTTTGCTCGGCTCTGCAGTCGAGTCAGTCTGTGCATCTGACAGGAGTGTGGGGGGAAAAGTGAAAAAAAGTGACAGATTTGTTCTTGAGCTTTTCTGTCATTGGGAAGAGATGTCTAGGTACCACAAAGCAGCGATTGATGGATACTTGGACCTCTTAAAGGAGGCCACGAGGAAGGATTTGAACACAGCGGATGAGGATGGCATGACTCCCACCATACTGGCTGCTTTCCACGGACATGTCGATGCTCTTCAGCTCATATGCAGCAGAGAGTAAGCATGATACACTCCTCTCTATCACCTGGGCTTCATCTCAGATATATTATTAACTCAGTGCGCCAGCGTTGATTGAAATGTTTTGTTTTTATTGTTACACTAAGATATATAGAGAGATGTATACATTTGAATGCAAATTCTACTATAATATTTGATGTGTAATGCTCTAAAACTAAACTAAGAAATGCAATAAAACCATAAATAGTGTTCACTGAGAAAAGGTTAAAAAATTGTAAAAAAACCAGAAGAATAATGTGTTTTATGAATTTTCATACAAACGTATCAGTTATTTAGGACTTCATTTGGGTTTTTTCAACATGTGTTAGCGTTCAAATGTCGTTGACTTTAGTATAACAAGCTAAAACTTTATTCCACTTTTTAGACTACTCTCTCTCTCATGAGCTGAGCCAAATGTTTAATCAGCCAAAGCCATCCTGTGAAACAAAAGAGCCCTTTATCTGTCCCCACCCTACCCACCCCCACCTCCATCCTTCATTCAACGCAACAAAGCACAGGCTTAAATCTAGAGCAGCATTCTTACTGAAAAATTAGGTTCAGAAAATATGTTTGGAGGTTAGCCTATTCAGTAGGACGTCACAAACACCTCACCTACCTGTTTTTTATGACATGTTGTAACAGGAATACAGCAATAAAGACTTTTATGGCTGTGACAATGAGGCACAGCCCTGGAGGACTTTAAATCTTAATCATTTACTAATTACCTGCAGACGTGTTTGGTATTATTTAGTTAAATGTTGTGAGTTTATAATTTTTATAAAAGACTTTGATACTTACCTCACATTTACATTTTTATCACATGATCAATCTTCTCATCTAACTCTCGGTAATAAAGCAAAGTGCAGTTTTCAAAATGTCGAACCATCCCTTTAAAAAGCAAACTGAGCCGTGACTTAACTGACAAAAACAAGCTGAAAAAGACATGTTAGCCATTTTTTGACTTACTCTGCAAAGTAAGAACAATATAATAAGAAAGAGACATACCATGTACTGTGACTAATAAATAATGGTCAAATCTAGCAGTCCAAAAGAAATAAACCTCATCAAATCTGATAGGATCTTACTATTTGAGTGAAATTCATTTTTGAAAGATTTTCCCCACATTTTCACTTCTATGGGGTTGAAGAGTCATTTTACTTTTGACCATGATTCAGCTTTGTCTGAGTGATTGGTTTTCCCAGATTTTTCTTTTATAAAAAATGTTCTTACCCGGGTTGTATTGTGAAATATTTGTTTATTACTCATTAAGTTCACAAAAATGAGAGTTACAATTTCTTACCTTTAATAAATTCTTACTTTAATAAACTATTGTTTTGTTTTTGTGTTAGAGTGAATTCATGTGAATATTTATTCTTTTGGATTGGTTTGAGGTAGTATGTAATACTACAGGATTATCTAATAAAACACTTTTTTTTTTTTAAATACCATAAAATATACATAATAAATCTTTAGGATATTCTTTCACAAACCTTTATGAACTAGAGGAGGAATCATTCTAATATCAATCAGATAGAGAGAGACAAAAAAAAGAAAAAAAGTTTCAGATAATTACTATAACTCAAATCTCTCTTTTGTGTCAAACAGAGGAGACCCCAACAGGAGCGACATATGGGGAAACACACCGTTGCACCACGCTGCGGCTAACGGCCACATGCACATCCTTAGCTTTCTGGTCAACTTCGGTGCTAACCTTTTTGCACTGGACAATGAATCCCACACAGCTATGGACGTTGCTGCTTCTCGTGACCGCATGGACTGCGTGCGCTTTCTTGACACTGCCGCCTCACAGCAGACCAACCAAAATCCCAAGAAGGTCGCCAATATAAAGAAGGAGGCCGTCAAAGAAGCGGAGAAGCGTGTCAAACTCTGTGAGAAGGTGAAGAAGAAACACCAGAGCAAGATGGATAAAATGCAACGGGGAGCGGGCAATACTGGGTCGGTCTCAGAGGCCAGCAAGGCATCAGCATTCTCAGACGGTGGTACCATGTCCGGCATCAATGAGCAGTTCTCCAAGCTTATTGCTGCAGATAAATCTGGCTCCCTTACAGCCAGGGTTAAAGGCACACTCCAGAAGAAACTCGGGAAGAAAGATAAAGGCACGCTGCAGAGATCAGGAGGGGATGGGAATGTTATTTTCCTCAAACAGGAAAATGCAGCGTCTGAGCAGCCAGAGTTTCTGGATGTCTTCAACGAGCAGGATGAGAGCATGTTAGACAAAGAAGGAATAACCGGCTTTGATGATTATGACGACGACGACGAACCAGAACAAGCCAAACAGTCCATCTTCAACCGGCCCGGTCTTGGAGGTCTGATTTTCATGAAGAAGATGGGGCTGGAGTCAGAGGACATCCCCAGCGAGAACAATGAAAGTCTCGGCTACCTCGTTCAGAACGAGTTGTTCGACACAGAGGAAGACGCTGCTGGCTTCGAGGGGAATGATACTGATCTGCCCTGGGATCAGGAAGACCTGGGACTGGATGATGATGAAGATGAGGACACATCTCCTTTGGATGGATTCTTGTCTGCCATCTCCTTGTCAGAGTTTGCCCTCGCATTCAGCAGAGAGCACCTAGACCTGGAGGCGCTGATGCTTTGCTCTGATGAAGACCTGAAAGGCATTCGCATCCAGCTGGGACCCAGGAAGAAGATCCTGGAAGCTGTTGGTCGCAGAAAGAACGCAATGGAGACTCCAGGCATCATGAAGGACAGCTGCTTGTGATCTAAAAACAGGAACAAGGAAAACCGTTTGAAAATTAAAATGAGTCTGAATCTTTTGTAAATAGAGCCAAGAGTTTGATTTTCTGTGAACAACAATTCACAACTTAAAGTTTCAAAATGATTCGACAACATTGTGCAATGCTCTGTTTATAAAGTTTTATTGTTCAAACCAATTTACAAACAGCATGACAGGAGTGTCAGGACCTACAAAATTAAGAATAGCCTCCATAAATCTGGTTGAGAAAGACAAGAAACATTTGAATATAAGCGACTTGATCTTAAATCCACAACATAACTGTATAGAAAAAAACAATAGATGCTTTGGTACAGCATCGGTGTTCGATTCTCTCCTCCTCAAGGACTGGGTCAGTGGCTGATTTGGTTGTGCTGTTATGTTTTTTATAATAATTTTGACTGTTGACAAAACAATTGTCAAATAAAGAAAACATAATAAAATAATGTCTCCAATTTAATATTCCCTGATGCATATATATAAAATATGTGTGTGTATGTGTGTGTGTGTCCTTTGGCTTTCATGACGTTGTGGGGACATGTTGTATGTTGTATGTTATTGAGATAAATAATCTTAAATAATTACAATTATAATTAAAACATACAGTATTCTTCTTTAAAGAGTTTACAGTACAGTCTGACAGTTGTTGTTTTGCATTTATGTCTGTCAAATGTACCATAGGCCTAAAGTATCAATACATTTTCAATGAATTCAATGTTATATTTATCATGTTCAAAATAAAATGCCATTTTTACACTCAATTTTGAGATTATGACTAGTTTTACACAATATGTAATCATTCAAGTCCAAAAAATAAAATAAAATAAATGCGTTAAAGACTGTGGTTCATCATTGCAAAAATGACATAGATTTGAGGCGCGATAATTGACGCGAAGCCGGAAGTACTCGGAGGTGACATCTCTTGAGCTGTGGGAGGGACTTCCGGTGTGAGGCTTTAAATCCTTGTCGTTACCGTTTGACGGTAAACTGTGACTGGAGAGGTTGGGCTCGTACCGTAGTGGTCACGATTATGTCTAACAGGTATTATGCTCCACTGTTACAACTGCTGAACGCTTAATCTCATGTCTGTACCTGGTATGTATCTCCTGAAAACAACGGATTAGTTAGACTCGAGATGTTACGGCTCGTTTGCGCCGCTAAGCCTAATTAGTAAACTAACTAATAGACAATCTCAGGTCGTCTCTCCGCCTTGTTGCTTCTCCTGCGACTTTTACAAATGCCACTTTTAAATTTGAGCTCCCTCACTGAGAACTAGTTGACCAGCTAATCCAAAAGTCGTTGGGTTTTTTTTTTTTTTTTTTTTTAAATCTAAAAAGATAATTTGTCGTCAAAGTGTCCTTACTGTCTTGTCTGTTTTGCCTCCACTAACCACAAAGTGAGACATGGCTGAAATAATCGCCGTCAACGCGGGGTTGCCCTCTCCGTCCACTATAAACGTCACCTTCCCGATCCAGGAGGACGCCAGCGCCGCAGCTGCCGCCCCTCCAGCCTCTCTGAGCAGCGAGGAGGACTACCTGTTTGTGGAGGCCAGGCACCCCAACACCGTCCTGCAGGGCCTCAACAGCCTGCGGCTCAACAACGCCTTCTGTGATGTGACCCTGTGCTGTGGAGGACAGGAGTTCCCCTGCCACCGCATTGTGCTGGCCTCCTTTAGCTCTTACTTCCAGGTAAACGCAGCTCTCATCATAGTCATGTCAGTGACATGCACGCACGCACAATCAATTAAAATGCGGAATCACCATGCAACATGGTCCCAATACACTTGACAAATAATACATGGAACTACAGCACGCAAATCAAATAATACACAATAAAAGTAAAACTAATGCATTAAAACATCAATGTTAGTTAGTTAGTTAGTTAGTTAGCATTGTTTGACGTGGGGATGTACTTCTCCATAACCGGTGTATTACCTGCTTCTCGGAGAAGCAAACAGAATAGTAGCCCTGGAGCAAAGCAATGTACTGCTATGAGGGCAGCAGTAACATTTTATTTTGGCTACCTTTTTTTTAAAGAAAGGCCCACCCAAAAAAAATAAAATAAATCAATGTCAGTTTAAGTGTGAGCTATCTTTAGAATATTTTCATTGCTTTACCTTGCCGTCAGTCCTTCCGATGGTGAACTGAAGCCGTTCTATCATCCATAATCTTGCCATAGCCAACAGACTCCATTCACAAAAAAATAGTAATTTTACCTCGTCTACTGCTGCCTCAACCGGTATTATGAGACTATCTTTTTTGAAACACCAAAGTCACATAATAACACAAACAAACCATGGGGGTTTTATATGGCTAAATGTACTAGTTGTTGAAGACTTTTTTTTTTTTTTTTTAGTAGCACAATTCGGGGGACCAGAGAAGGGTATTTGCAATAAACAAGTCTGGAGGATACGATTGCATTGGTTACGGTTTCAGCATCACACAATGATAGTTGGTCGGATTTGGCAACATTACTACATTGAAAAGGCTGTCTTGGTAATAGCCTTGGTATGATTTGATATGAGACTAGAATCTCAGAGGAGAATCAAATATCATTTACCAAGATTTTAGCTGGTTGAGCTTTCAGAAATAATAATATAACGGCCATCAATGTTAACACTCAGTTCACCTACAAATGCCCATATTTGGCTGGACCAACAACTAATAACTTTTATGAAGGAGTCCATATGTTCATAAACTACAAAATCATGTAAACTGCTTTGAATTATGTGTGTTCCCTCTCATCTCCACAGGCAATGTTTTCCACTGACCTGATAGAGTCCAAACAGGAGCGGGTTGCCATCAATGGAGTTGAGCCTCAGATGATTGGCATGCTGGTGAGCTACGCGTACACCTCCGAGGTCTACATTTCTAAAGCAAATGTGCAGGTAAAGTGTTTGCTCTTTGGTTGGTTTCTTTTTTTTTTTTTTTCTTCCTCACTGCCAGCCTTCCTAAAAAGCATGCATGCTCAAACACTTGCATCTTGTCCAGGCCCTGCTGGCAGCAGCCAATCTGCTGGACGTGATGGCCGTTCGAGAGGCCTGTTGTCGTTTTATGGAGCGTCAGATGGATGAGATGAACTGTGTGGGGATTCACTGCTTTGCTGAGGCCCATTCTTGTAAGGTGCTGGAGAAACGCAGCATGGAGTACATTCATGAGCAATTCAGCAGTGTTTCTCAGCAGGTGAGAGGCTGATGGAGACATAAGGGATGCATCCATCCAACATTTTGAGTCTCTATACTGATACCTGGGCTTTGGGTATCTGCAGTGTTTAGTTAATAAGCTATATGCCTCACTGTGTGGAAGTGACTGGGATCATTCTTTTATGTTTTTTACCGCAACATCAGGCTTGACTTAAACATTCCTTTCCTGACTTTATAAAACAAAATGTAACATGGATGCATAGATATTCCCTGCTTTTCTGTTTTTATTTATCATTTTAAGTTGAATGTCTTTGGTTTTTGGACTGATGGACAAAACAAGCAATCAAAATGTATTTTAGGCTTTAGGACAATGTGAGGGACATTTTTCACTAATTGTATAGATTAAATGTTTACATGATTAATAGAGAAAATAATTGTTGGTTATTAATAGTAAGTATATTTGTTAACCCTGAAAAATCAAGGTGTTTACTCATAAAAATTTTTAAAAAAAATAATAATTTAAGAGTATATATCTTCCTACCAACCAACCCGGCTCATCAACAAACATAATAAACATAATTGTGTCAGCTTTGTCTGAGTTGATGAAAATGACAGCAATCATCAACACTATCATCAAGTTAATAACAATGCTGCCTTTGTACCAGTACCTCACCAGGATAATTGAACTGAGCAGTGTTGTGGCTTTCATGTGTGAAAGGGGCTTATTATTATGATTACAGATGATTACCTCCCATGGATAGTGTCTGTTTACAAAGCAGGTTAAGTAGTTGTCATTCACACTTTTTTATTCTTTTGATGTCTTTTTTTTCCCCACCAGGAGGAGTTCCTGTCTCTGTGTGTGGACAAACTGACTGAAATCATTGCCAGTGACTATCTCAATGTGCCTAAAGAGGAGATGGTTTTTGAGGCCGCCATGTCGTGGTTGAATAAATGTACCTCTCGCAAACAGAGCTTTGAAAAGGCCAGTGGACACCATGTTTGATACTTTTCTGTTTGATTTCCCATTCTAATGCACACAGTGAATCTTGTTTTTGTTGTGTATGTATATCTATTACAGCACAGTTTTGAGCAGTAGGTATGTTTGGTCCTTTTTTAAAGTGCTCAGCAGCTGTTAGTCTTCAAGACATCCATAAATCAAGGATTAAATGCCACCACTGTCAGAAACGTAAAAGGACACTTCACCTACCGACGCTCCTCCGACCCCACCGCTGTAGACTGTTGTCATTGTTAGCTTCTGTTCTTTTTGTACGATATTTTGCACTTCTCTTCTTGGTTGACTCCATTTTCTTTCCCTCCCGGAGATGAAGAGAGGCTATGTAAATCATTTCCAAACATTTCCTTTCACAGAGCGTCGTAAGACACTCTTAAAGAATACTGTAGCATACTGAATCTATTATAGGAAACCATCAAAGGAAACATGATGAAAGTCTTCAAGCTGAGCTATTCTGCTGTCTGCCCATTAAAATGGCCTTGTTGAGTTTAATGTAGGCTTACTGTCTGCAGCCCAAGTATGTACTGTGTTTGTACAACTATATTAGGGAAACATTAAATAATATATAATGAAAGTAAATAAAGTAGCTTAGCACAAAGACTGGAACGGCTAGCCTGGCTCTGTCCAAAGTATATCCACCTAACAACAGCATTTCAAAAAATAAATCAACGCGTTGTATCATTTGTTTTATCCGTACAACAAAGTGTGAAAACAACTGGTTGTGGTTTCATGAGTGAAATGATAACTGTCACAGAGGCAGTTCATTAGATTCCTCTCCTCCCTTTTTTTAAATAAATAAAAAAATAAAATGAAATAATTTTGTTTCCTCATAGGTCCTTGAACATATCCGGCTGCCTCTCATCAGCCCCTACTACCTCCACGATGTGATCGAGTCTCTGGATGTGGTGAAGGAGAACCAGGGTTGCCAGAGGCTCCTCTCCGAGGCCAAGGATTACCTGCTGCTAAAGGACCGCCGCGGAGAGCTGTACTGCCCCAGAGCGAGGCCCCGCAGGTCCACAGGTAAACTCATTTTGTTTTCTTTTGCTATACCTGACAAGTTGGCACTTTTCTAGTTTGAATTCTAAGTGACTGTGACAGACTTTGAATTTTATTGACACTCGTACGCCGCATTTCCACTGAATGGTACGGCAGTTTTTTTTTTTTGTTTTTTTTTTGTGCATAGTACCTGGTACTTTAAGTACCACACTGGGCGAGGGTCAAAGCGTGGAGTTAAAACACTGCAGACCACTCGGGGTTTACAATTTGCAATTTTTATTTCCTTTCTAATTATTTGTTTTTTATCATTATTATGGGGTATTTGACTGCTTATACACCTGGTATCTGCACTACAGTCTGTTAGGTGCCAACACGATTGATCGATTAGTAAATGGGCGCAACAGAACATTTAAATACGTCAATTTGGGCTCTGAGAAATTGTGAGGGGAATTTCTTTTGCATTTTATAGACCAAACGATTAATCAACAAAACGGATTAAGTGATAATAAAATAATCATTAGTTGCAGCCCTACATACGACTACGTTGTATCCTACAGGGGCAACTTTTTTTTTTTTTTAGATGAACATCTATCCAAAGGCCAGCGTGCCTCGGCTCACTCCTCTCTCTTCCTCTACTCCTGTTGCCATGGCAACAGGGACAGCTGAAGTGATAGTGACAGTTGGCGGGGAGGATGACAAGGTGGTGCTGCGCAGCGTCGAGAGCTTCGATCCTCTGACGAATCAGTGGAAGAATCTGGCCTGCCTGCCCTTTGCTGTGAGCAAACACGGGCTGGTTGTGTCAGGTGAGATTTAAATCTCATTCATGACTGAGTGGATAATGACGCTCCACATTGTGTCTCCCCTCGCAACAGCTAAGTGACATATTTCTCTCCTTCCTCCTCTGTAGACTCTACTCTGTATTTGGCAGGAGGAGAGTTTCCTGACGGCTCAGCCAGCAGGGAGATGTGGCGCTACGACCCCTGCTTCGACTCCTGGATGGAGATGGCGCCCATGAATGTTGCTCGCTCCGAGTTAGGTGAGGCAGCCTCCGTATGACGACCCTTCCTTCTGTCCTGCCACAAAAACGTGCATCAACACGAAGTACCTCATTTTGCTTTTTAAGTGATTTCGACTCATTTTAAATGCTAGCTGTCAAAGAAATCGTTTTGTGTTGATGTCATTTTCCAAGAAAGTCTTAAAGGAGCATTTTCTGGTTGTAGTCATGTTTTAGCTGCGAGAGTAGGAATGGATACCATTTTTACATTTGAACCGGTACCCAACTTCCAGCCCGTCGGTCACGTTCTGTCACCATCGTGAGTACGCTGTTGTGCGTGTCTCGGAGGACACTCACTGCCCTGACTACACAGTTTAGTTATGTTCTCGCAGCTGACGAGGACATTTTGAAACTCCAAGTTAAGTTAACATGTAGGGTAAATATCTGTCATGTTTATGTAAGAAGTTGTCATTAGTGACCTGATAAATCTCCTTCACTCCCCTCAGGCCTTGTGATGCTGGACGGCTTCGTGTATGCAGTGGGAGGGTGGGAGGGACGCTCTCGTCTGGACTCTGTGGAGTGCTACAACCCCCACACCAACTCCTGGCAGTTCACGGAGTCTGTCAAAATGGCCGTCACGAGTCCTGCTGTGGTGGCCCTGGACGGACTGCTCTGTGTTACTGGTAGGAAACATGGGCTACACGCATGCACATTTTTTCTTGAGGTTGTGCTTTTTATTAAAATGTGGATTCAGTTTTTTCCGTGTGTCACTCCGTCCTGGTAGGTGGTGCAGTCCTAGAGGATGGGGACGGCACAGACCTCGCTCAAGTGTACAACCCTAAACGTTCCGTCTGGACCGAGGTTGCCCCTATGCAGATCGCTCGCTCTGGTTCTGCTGCTTGCACGCTCAAAGGAAAGATTTATGTTATAGGTATGTAATATGTAACTTTATAGCGGCTATTTTCAACCAGTGAACCCCAGAGCGCCATCCAGTGGGCGGTAGAGGTACTGCAAAAAATAGTTCGCTAAAATATATATTTTGGTAAAATACAAAGCTAGTTATTTTGATAAATGTGCTGAATCGCCAGTTATGTTTGAATATCACCATACCGATCACGACACATAATCGGGTAGAAACAAACGTGTTTTTGCTAGCTACTGTAGGTTCCCTCTGCAGTGACACAAAAGTGTTTGTTTGTTTTTTTGGAAAATGTGATGTGGGAAATAAACCTGCGCTAGTAAAAGCTATGACTGTGAATATATTAAATTTAGATAAATAATTTATTTTGGACATTACAGTTGACACCCATTTACAGCCCAGTTTAGTGTTTCTCTTTTCTCCGTTTTTTTTTTCTCATTTATTCGAGAAGGTGGCACATAAATGTTTAACAATCAGAAGTGGGCCGTAAGTTACAAAACGTTGATAACTGCCTTATAGCATGCAACAACAACAATGCAGCAACCATTCTAATGAAAGCAAGCTTCCGTTCGTTGTCCCAGGTGGATGGCATGCCTCGACGGAGAACACCGACAAGGTGGAGTGTTACTGTCCTAAAACCAATCAGTGGACCATGTGCGCCCCCATGAAAGAACGACGTTACCGGCCTGGTGCGGCTGTGGTGGATGGCAAGATCTACGTTCTGGGAGGAGAAGAAGGCTGGGACAGGTGACTGGCTAATCTGGGAAAATTCAGAAAAAAATTCTATTTAATCTAATAGACATTTAATCCCAGCAGGAACTTTTCCAGGAGTCCAAGAATCATTTTAGGAACTTCCTGACTTACCTTTGTGCAATGTCCAAATCAAAATGTAATTATTGTTAGAAGCAAAATATGTGTCCAAAGATGTCCCGGCCTACAAATCTACAAGCTAATTTTTTTATTTTTTTTTTTTTTTGGGAACCACCATGATTTTTCAATGAAAATTAAAATAATTATCCAAAAAGGAACATATCCTCGACTATAATGAATCGTATATATTTCTTTTAAATCGCAAATTGGAATTTTTTTTTCCAGAACGTTCCGCCCTGCAATAAATACAAAGAATAAACAAAGAATTGTTTGAAACCAGAGTAATTTACCAAATCTTTATGGTGTTCAGGTGCAGTTGAAATGCAAAGAGGAGTGTGAAGGGGGCTTCTGGTTCCTGATTTAGTTCCTGTGGATTAAAAACACAATGATGGACACATTTACAGCCTTTCTTCTTCTAATGTTTACTGCCTTTTACGTGCAGATATCACGACACTATAGAGCGGTACTGTGACGAGACTGACACGTGGGAGATCGTCGGGGAGATGCCCACCAGTCGCAGCTGGCTCAGCTGTGTGTCTCTCCAGCTGAGGAAGGACATCCACGTGAGCAGCTTTCCCGGGACACCAAATGACAACTGAGCGACTGTCTGAGGAAATCTTTTGTGGTTATTCTTTGCACCGTCATTTCGGGACGGTGCACTACACACCTCAGAGCGGTGGAGAACGGCTAACTGAGAAGTGATGCCTGGATCTGGCACGGCGCTGTTTGAGCTGTTACTGGCGGCAAAGAGTAGTTGGTGTTGCGTCTGTGACTGCTTGTGGAAGGAGTCTCACTTGAGTCACATTTTTGTTTGACGTGGTGGCGAAAGAAATATCATACATGAATCTGAAGTAACTGATTGACGACTCGGTCAGCAGTATGAACTCACTTTCTGTATGATGTATGTTTACATACTCTTAATGTACGAGCACGTCCAATCTGAACAGCCAACATAGTGTATTTTTGTATTATTATGTGATGTATTTATTGCGGTGTGACTAGCTGTGAGAATGTAATTAAATTAAAAATAGTAAACATTTTGCTATCAAAAGATTCTCTATGGGCCAAAGAATCTTCTTGTGAATGTTTGAAGGTCACCTGTGGAAAAAGTTGTCAGTGTTTTTGTAATTAAAACTTTGTAAGTTCTGACTGATTGCCTTTACTACCTGTAATATGTTGAGTATATTTTTGTAATGTGTGTCATGCATTTTAGTGACTTTAAATGGAGGTGGTTGTAATAAAGAGTTTTAATTATTCGCAAGTGCTGCCCTTTTAAAAAGTGTAAATTGTGTTTTTTTTTTTTTTTTTTTTTTTTTATAAAATGTGTCTGTATATATGTATACATATATTAAAAAAAAAAAATATATATATATACATATATTAAAAATAATACATATATATAGATTAAAAAATATACATTTAAAAGATATATATTTTTAAATATTTATATATATATATATATATAGATATATTTTTTTATATATATATTTAAAAAATGTATTTTAAAAATGTGTGTGTATATATATATATATCTATACATATATATATATATAAAAAAAATATATATATTTTTAAATTTTATATCTATATATTTAAAAAAAAATATATATATATATATATATATACATTTTTTTTTTATATTTTTTTTTTATATAGATATATATATAAAAAAAAGAAATATATATATATATACATATATTAAAAATAATAATACATATATATAGATTAAAAAATATACATTTAAAAAATATATATTTTTAAATATTTATATATATATAGATATATTTTTTTAAATATATATTTAAAAAATAAGAATAAGAATAAGAAGAATAATTGCCAAGTAAAAATAAATGTAATTTATATATATATATATATATATATATATATATATATATATATATATGCAATGCAAATCAATGCAGGATTTAAAATATATTTAACAAAATATAATATTTTGCAAATGTTTTAGGAGTTAGGAAATTCATTCAACACATTCATCAGAGCTCAAGGATGCACGCATATGGATTTTGTTGAGAAACTGAACATAAACATAATTTTTGCATGTTTACAGGAAAACTCCACAGGCCACCTTTTAATTAAAGTTTTATGTATTCAAAATGTCAGTGCTAATCGGTGTCTTATCCAATCAGTATAACGTTTAATACCAAGTACAATTACACTTTCAAATAATTTGCCCAGGTGTTTGGTGCGTACAATAAACATATTAAGATGAAGTAAAACAACAGGCAAAGAAACGCAAAAGTCAAATCATAAATATACAAAACAAAAATTACAACAAAAATACTATCACAAATATGTGGAAATGTATTCTTTTAAAATGAGTACTGTACTGTTTTCTGCAGAATGTTCAATAATATTGATCAGGGCAAATCGAAAAGTTTCCTGTAAGGACTGAGAATATGTGCAATGTACAGAGATAATAGTTCAAGATGTGCATTGTTGTTATTTAGTAAATGTAATTTTGTCTAAATTCAAATGTAGCCTTAAAAAGTCTAAATTAGACTGTTTCATAATGTGGCTTTCAGTTCAAACCTTATATATATATATATAATATATATATATATATAATATATATTTAATATATATATATAAACCAAATCGCTTAACAGTCATTATTTTGGCATTTAGAATCTCATCATTGTGACTTAAAAAAGTCACACTTTTGTGTAATTAACTTTTTTCTTGGCAGTAATAGGATTTGCTTATACTAAACATGTCGGTTACATGTTTAGTCTGCTGCCAAATCATTTATCCACCACAAACCAGTTTATGATGACTTTGAATTTGCTGCAAGAGTTTATCTTGACGTTTTATATCATCTTTGATCAGCTGCTCGGTGTAGAGGATTCTGGGTAATACGTCAGCCCGCCGCCATATATCTGTCTTTCAGTACCGGCTGAAGGAGACAGTCTGGAGTCATGAGAGGAATCCGATCCCTCAACAATATCCCCGTGAGTCCCGTGTTTTCTCGGTTTGATATGAGCTGTGTAACCGGCAGGAGCTAAACTCGTTGTGCTTCTCGGTCTGCTTTAAAGGTGAATTCAGCTCCAGTTAGCCTGCTGGCTAGTTAGCTTGCTCTTTGGCTAGCTAATGCAGTGTTGACGTTAGGCTTGTTTGCATGGTTTTAGTAACACATCCCGTAACCGTTCACATGTACTGAAGGCCGGTTACCGCGAGGTACATGTGCAGTAAAAATAGTCTGTCGGTTCGGTTGAGTTCTGCCTCGTTTTGTAGCTTTTGTGGTTCAGCTTGATGCAACCTGAAGGTCATGTCCGAACTCAAGTAACGTTAACCGAAATGTTTGGATCGCGGTGCCTCGAAGCGAACAGCCCTTATGTGGTCATAGTCATATGTTTTACTGATGCACAGCCCCAAGCCTTGTTACTTGCGGTCATAATATAACGTTACCAAAGTTACACGGGTTGTTTCAGGACACCCTAACGTTACTCTGACGCACCCAACTCTACTTTATGACAGGCTGTCAATGTCTGACATGTCACAGGTGGAAATTAAAAAAACAATTTTTTTTTTATCGGTCAAACCGTTTGGCTGAAAAGTGAGTTTTTCTTATGCTATATTTAGTCTTTGGGAACATGGGACTACTTTTTCTATAATTTTTTTTCTATATTTTTAGAAAAAAACAGTAGTCCCATATACCCAAAGATTAAATAAAGTATGATAAGAAAATGGCTTTATCTCAGAAACTACAAGGAGCACAATTTAAGTATCTATGAACTCGTAACACGTTGTGTAATATTGAAGATATTCACACATGCAGTATACAAACAAAAATGTCATATGGAAAACGAATAATGAACACCATGTTTTTTTTCCTCCAAATTTTCAAAAATCATGACTTTGAATATTTAGAAAAGTGTGATTTTTGCAAGTGATCTAAAAATGTCAAAGTAGTCCGTACCAGATTTCAAGACTTTAAACCAATCGGATCAAATATTGGGGCATTTTTCTTTATCATACTAAATGTAGTCTTTGGGCATAAATTACCATACACAGCTTAACTTCATAATTCGTTTAGGTGATTAACAAAAACTGTACTGAATCTCATGTTGAGTTATTTACAAGTAAAGCTATTAAACATAATCTGTTTTGAGACGCTCAAAAAGTTTTTGCCCTTTTTCTCTTTTTGTATCATGTGGGCAAGTTCATCATTAAGTCGTCACTTCACATTTTACTGACAATTATTGTTACTAAATAATGCAAACACGGTCGATAAATTAATTGATGATCCAGATAATAAATAGTTTTTGTGTTCCATCGCCTGAGCCACACAATTGAGACCCCTTGTCTACATTTACAGCTTTTGTTAGTTTGGATTGTTCACAGATATAGGCATCGTTCAAGCACTCCTGTACTTATAACAGAGTTGCATAGGTAACAGCTGCTGTTATGAAACATTAGAGGTAATTTTGCTCTTCAGGGGGGTCAGAGGAATAGTTCACATGTTTTAGTAGAGTTGTACGAGTTACTTATCCATAGTCTGTGTATTAGCTACACTAGATGGCGACCCCAGTTTGGCGAAACAGACCAGCAGTGGAGCAAAGCAATATAATGTGGTCGACAGGGTCACCAGCAAAATGTATTTTTAGCCCCCTAAATAAAGGCCTACTAAAAAAAAAAAGTCATTTTAAGTGTTAGCTATATTTAGAATATTTTCACCGCTTTACCTTTCCATCAGACAGCCCTTTCCGACACGGAACTGACTCCATGTCATCAGTAAAAATAACTCAACTTTTGCTTTCACACGGGACATGAACGGCCGTCCCTCGGGTGAAACTCCCTTGTTTGTTTTCTTTACCCTAAAGTTTGCACTACTTGAAGCTGTTCCCCTTTCACCCAGAAACACAGTTAGGTTAAAGTCAAGGACAGGGGAAGAGGTTCCACCAAAGAGAATGCTCTCATTGGAAAAATAGCTAAAGAAGTCGCATGTCTTAAATGTGGTGTCGCCTCTTCACACAGAAACGTTGCTATGCTGCTGCCAGGAGGAGTGCAGCTCTGACTGAACCCCTCGCAGTACCGTCCTCACCTGCACCTCTCCCTCCCCATAATGTCCAGGTAGGTGCTGCTCTCGTTTACACACGAAAAGCTGTTGCAGGCTACAATCAAACTGAACGTATTTGTTTCCAATAACTTTTTTTTTTTTTTTTTTTGCTGTTTCAGGTGTCCAAGCTTCCAAACGGTCTGGTGATCGCATCGCTGGAGAACAATTCCCCCCTGTCCAGTGTTGGTGTGTTTGTGAAAGCTGCGAGTCGTCATGAGACTGTGGACAACCAGGGCGTCTCTCATGTGCTACGACTGGCAGCAAACCTGGTAATTTTGTGGATGTGTCTTCTCCAGCTGCTTACTGTGGAGGACAGTGCATCACACTTTATTGAAACTGTTACTGAAGTAAAAGTCTGTAGGTATGATCAGGAAAATGTACCAAAAGTATTAAAAGTAAAAGTACTCGATGCAGAAAAATGGCCCCTGTGACTTTTAGTAATATATTTTATATATCATTAGATTATTATCACTCATGCATTAATGTAAAAGCAGGATTTTAATGTTGTCGTCAGTAAGGTGGAGCTTACTTTGAACTCAACTAATGATTATTTTCATTATGGATTCATTTATTTTCTCCATTAAGTTATTGATTGGTTTGTAAAAACTCTGGTAATAGTAAGAAAGGCTGCCACAATTACCCAGAGCCCAAAGTGACACCTTCACCTTTCTGTGCTAAAATCTTTATTTGTAAAGTAGCTAGGAACTAAAAAGAACAATATTTCCCTCTGAAATGTAGTGGAGTAGAAGAAGAAGGTGGCATGAAAAGAAAAGACTCAAGTAAAGTACAAGTACCTTTTTTTTTTAATTAATTTTTTTAATAAAAATAAATAAATTGCATTTAATTACAGTACTTGAGTAAATGCACTTAGTTACATTTCAACTCTGATTTTAATAAAGGGGTATCCCTGCACCCTTTATATCTTTACATGTACATACAACATACTGTAGGATATTGTTGAAACACTTTTTGTTGTTTTGTAGACTACCAAGGGTGCGTCTGCCTTCAAGATCTGTCGTGGTGTGGAAGCACTGGGGGGCAGCCTGAGGTCAGTGAGGGCACTCTCTGCACATGCACTGACCGTCCCTGCATTTTCTTTCTAAAAATAAATGCCAGTGTAACCATATAGCCCGCCACATTGAAGCAACTGTGTTCACTGTCTACCTGCAGTGTGACGTCATCAAGAGAGGCCACCGTCTACACTGCAGGCTGCATGAGAGATCACCTGTAAGTGCTGCCGTCTTAATGTCAAGCCTGTAATGCTGTTTTACTCCCATGTCGAGGCCTCAGTATGTGGTAACATGACTGTATCTGTGTGTGTGCGCGCAGAGATTCATTATCTGAGTATTTGGTCAACGTGATCGCGGCTCAGGACTTTCGGCCGTGGGAGGTGGACGGTCTGACGTCCAGGGTGAAGGTCGACAAGGCTCTGGCCCAGCTGTATCCTCAGATAGGTTAGGAACCGTTCAGCTTACCTGCCTTTTTATTGTTGAAATTGTTTCAGTGTGTCATCCCGTCGACGCCTGCACACTTACTTCATGCCACTAAAGTTTATCAATGTCTACGTTTTAATCCTACTTGGCTCTTCGTCGGACCAGAATTCTTGAAAAATGGAAACCGCGCCCATATTTATGCTTCAGGCACACCAATAGGCAAACGAGCTCTATGATGGCAGATGTGGTTCATCCAAAACACACAGAGTGATGCAACAGCCACAAACAATTAACAATTCAATAAATTAAATAAAGAATACATAAAAAAAAAAAAAACTAATACAAAAGCCATTCTTTTAAATATCAAACCTATATCTTATTTATAAACCTATCGTATCCATCATCACATATATCATAATCTACATCACCTATATTAAAAAAAATAAATAAATAAAGTGGATACTATCTTGAATACACCCTTCTAAAAAAAATTAAAAAAAGTTAAATTGGCTAGATCAAATCACAATAAGGAGAATAAAAAAAGACACCTGTTGTATTTATAAAAGTTTTTCTTATTTTAACAAATCTGTGTCGGGGTCTAGAAAAATATACATATGGTATTGAATTGGGTATCGAGAATCCTGGAATTTCACTGGTATTCGTATCAACTACTACATTTCTAGTATTGTCACATCCCTAAAAGTAGTACCTGGGAGGGGTTTCAGAACAATATCTGTCATTGTTTTGTGTTGTGAATTGATTTCCAACTAATAATAATAATAATAATAATGCATAAATTTCCATAAAGTAAGCATATTTGTCCACTTCCATGTTGATAAGAGTATTACATACTTGAAAAATCTCCCTTTTTTTAAGGTACATTTTAAAGCAGATGGAAAATGTGAGATCCATTTATAGCCCTAAACAATCTAGTATCGCACTATATTGAATTGTAACCCCTGTATCATGATGCGTATATCTTATAGCCAGATTCTTGCCACTACACAGCCTTACTGTGTAGTGGGCTGTTGATTCTCAGTGGGATTGGCACATCACAGGGTCTCATTTGATTAAATATTCATGTTAATGATGCTTAAAGACAAAGTTAAAATGTTACATAGGTGTTAAAAAAAAAAAAACTAAACATTTAATTTAACCCTTGTCATTCCCTTTTTTAAAAATGACATTTGTCACATTACAGAAGCTAAAGACGCACTAACTTTCGTTTCACCGTGACTGGATTTGAAATTTAAAGATGCGATTTTGTGAAGCATGTTTCCTGAAATTCTTGGACGATTTCTATTGTCTCCCGCAGGTGTTATTGAGAAGTTGCATGAAGCGGCATACAAAAATGCCCTGTCCAACTCTCTTTACTGCCCAGACTACATGGTCGGTCGAATCTCCTCTACGCAGGTACGAGTCTTTATTATCAAGACCTATGCATACATCTAGCGTAACCTTTCATTCTTTGTTAGCGTGTACGTAGCTCTTGCACATCTTTCCTCTTCCTTATCGTCCCCTTGTAGCTGCAGTCATTTGTCGATGCCAATTTCACCACTGGCAGAATGGCTCTCGTAGGACTAGGTGAGTGTCTGCTCGTGCGATCTAGTCACTGTCACAGCTGATTTTTATGTTTAGTCGGCACTCTGAAGTCATAGCAGACTCGTTGATGTAAATAAATTGTGTGTGTGTGTGTTTACACTCTTCTCAAATGTAATTTTGCCTCTTCCCAAACACAGAGGTAGTAAGAATACAATAGACCAGCAGTGATACTAATGTGGATTGTTGAACATCTCATAAGGCGGACTTTGCTCACATGCAAACGCTGCAAGTTTCAGCATGCCTGAATGATTACACACCACACTTGTATGGTTGTTTCTATCCTGGGAATGTGCAGTATTTATTTTTTTTTAGTTTGTGAAGGTGCTCCGTGTTTCAAGTCAATTGCATGTTAATGTTCGTTTTGTCTGATTTCTGCGACCAGGTGTGACACACTCCGTCCTGAGGCAGATGGGAGAGGGGCTCCTGAGCAGCCGCAGCGGGGCCGGAGCCCCTGTGGCTAAGGCTGTTTACCGTGGAGGTAAAACTCATGTTTAATAGCGACGTTACACCCTTTGCGATTTATCGCTGCGTTATTGTCATGACACTGTTGTTTGTGTGTAGGTGAGCTGCGCATGCACAACACTGACGACCTGGTCCACGCACTGATCACCAGCGAGGGTGGTGTGACGGGTAGCGCAGAGGCTAATGCCTTCACCGTGCTGCAAAGGATCCTGGGTGCTGGGACACATGTAAAGCGGGGCTCCAACATCACCAGCAAACTGAGCCAGGGTATCGCTAAAGCTACCACACAGCCCTTTGATGTAAGTTAAGAAAAAGAGAAGATTTTATTTGGCATTGGTTATTTATTGTAGATCAGTGCGTTTCATTAGTTATAAATGCAGAGAGTTTGTCTCCTAATGTCAGATGACCTCCGGCTGTCTTTCAGGCCACAGCCTTCAATGCCTCATACTCCGACTCCGGCCTGTTTGGCATCTATACCATTGCACAAGCTGAATCTGCAGGAAAGGTGATTGCCAAATTCACACTTTTTAAAAAAAAAAAAAAATTTTTTAATAAAGACAAATGTAACTGCATCTAAAATGTGCAAATAGTTTACATTTCATTGAACTGTTGCTTGTTGCCATCCTCTGTGTAGGTGATCAAAGCTGCAATTGCTCAAGTGAGCGGTGTGGCCGAGGGAAATGTCTCAGAGGAGGACATCACCAGAGCAAAGTGAGTTCACCGAGTGACATTTGACATGGAGGTGAAGCAATTGTGTGCATTAATAATATGATGTTGACTCGAGTGTTTGTTTGACTTCTCTGCATAGGAACCAGGTGAAAGCGGAGTACCTGATGTCAATAGAGAGCTCTGAGGGTCTGATGGAGGAGATCGGTGCTCAGGCTCTGACCACTGCAGCGTACCAGCACCCTGATGCGGTTCTCCAGGTTATAGATGGTGTCACCCAGGACGACGTGGTCAAGGTGAGTGTCTCTACGGTAGAGGTGGTGACACTGTATGACAATCGTGAATCGTCACAGTGGTGCTTCACAATATAGTGTACTCGGCTCTGCCTTTCAGCATACTACAACGAGCTTGTTGAATTCAAAATATGAAGGGAAATTATTTTAACATTCTTTTATTGAACAAATCCAACATTAAACTGAACAAAAAAGGCATCAATAAAATGCAATGTGTGTGGGAACAAATAAAAGTAATGAGATAAATGCAGAAACGTGTAACAATGTAACTTTTATTCATTATTTAAATGGAGTTTTGTTTTAAGGTTGTAATTTACCACATGAGGAAATGACTAGGCATTAAACTTAAGTTTCCTCTTCCTTTTTCTTTACAGGCTGCGAAAAAATTTGTGGACGGCAAGAAGACCATGGCAGCTAGTGGACACCTGGTGAATACACCGTTTGTGGATGAAGTATGAAGATAAAGTATAAGAACGATTGATTTTGACTTGGGCTCGCTGTGCCTGGATGCTTCAAAAGGAAAGAGGACCTCAAAGCCACTGCCTCCTGCAACAATTCATTTGATGTCACCAATCATTTGTAGTCTGTACTGCAGTAAGTGTAAGCACCAACAGGGACGTGGAGAACCATAATGCAATATCTCTTTTGTTTTGTCAATTTAACTGTATATCTATGTAAATTAAAGGCCGTAAGAACCGCTGGTTGTTGCTTGAATTTATATTTTGGAATGAATCTAGATTTACTGAAGGCTTTGTGCTGGACCAGGACATCAGGTATTTTTTAGCACTTAGAGATGTTGTTCCATTCATCGACCAATAGGGGGAGCCACACACACAAACATGACTTGGCAGGATTGAAAGTTGCCAATGTTTAACATCCTAACTTTAGGTTGAAGCAACCCTGTTTTTGCCTGTACAGATTTAACAGTTGTGGAATAAGTATTGATGAGTGCACTTTACTTAAGTAAAAGTAGTAATACAAGCAAAATATACATAATCAAATAAAAAATACTTTAATCATAAGACTTTATCTTGGGTTTTGTAAGTAAAATATTAATCTGCAGTGTGGCTCTTTTCTATAGCTGTCAGATAAATAGTGGTGTAAAAAGTACAATATTTACCTCTGAAATGTAGTCTAATAAAGTATAAAATGGAACGTACAAGTACCTCAGAATTGTACTTGTACACAGCACTTGGTGGGTAAGGTGTACCTTAATTAATATGTGGTGGCCCCGGTGAAGATATTTGCTCCATTTTTGCTCAGAGACACAAAGTACTGATGGAATAATACCATGATGTCTGTCAGTTTATGGTATAATGATTTAGGGCTTCAACAAATTATTATTTTCATTATTGACAAAGTTCTTAACTATTTTCTTTAATTGTTAAACAATAAGATTAAGAGTGAAATACTCTCATTGCAATTACTCGAAGCTTGAGGTAAAGCATTTAAATTGCTTGGCTCACATTTTGTTTCAATTTGCAGTCATACAAAATAAATATATGTGTAAATTGTTACATTTTAGAAGATGGAACTAATGAAAGATTGCTTGAAAGATGAATTTTATCAAAATTGTTGGCAATTATTCTTATGTACTATCATTTCAGCTGTAGTTCAAATAAACACTTTTACTTAAGAATCTGCTTCATGTGAGCACTAAAATGTTAAAAAAACAAAGGTCTTAAAATTAGAATTAGACGCAGGGCCATAAAATTGGCTAACAATGCAGGATCTTTTTTTTTCTAATTATTGACAAAAGGATAATATATATATAAAATTCAGGTAAAAAAAAATATCAACACATACACAGGTATGTATGTGTATACAGATGTAAACATATTCAGTCAGAGGCTTCAGTGGAAAATAGTTACAAAATATTTCAAAAGCTTATGACTTTTTGTTTAATAAACTAGAAATAAATTAGAAATGTTTGGAAATCAAAAACAAATAAACAGATATTCAAGAGCAAAAATGCAGGTCCTACCTCAGTTTATATTGTACTTAAATGGTGCAAATTTCCTAACTTTAAAGGCGCACCCCTGTAGCGATCATCGACCCCCAATTAATTGTCACACTTAGGGCGACTCAGGACAGGACGAACCCTGTTTTTGCATAGTATCGCGAGAGGACACTGAGTTGTGTGTGCGTGTTTGTGTGTATGTGTGTGTGTCGCTGCGTGGGGGTGTTCGCCTGATGTCATTTGGCAGAAAGGGAGGCTGAGCTAACGGTGGGCACACGGGGAGAAAGCACAACAATAAGGTGACCGCGTTACCGTCCACACCAGGGCTAATAACGTCTCTTTGGGATTTAAATACGCAGCGTTAAATACCGTCTCCTCACAGTGGTCCGAAGAAGACGAGGAGGAAGAGAAAGAGGAGGTAAAGCTAACGGGCTGAAAGGACCAGATGCTATTCCAGCGGAGAAGGAGGACGGGCTCGAATAAGCAAGAAACGGTGATGGGTTGTGGTTTTCCTGACGGCTAACCTCCTCTTGAAACACGGATACTGTGAAGTGAGGGACTTGCGTTGCTTCTTCTGCACCTCCGTGTGTGTGTGACATTGTGTCTGAAATGCTAGTGCAGTCGCGGTCTCGGCCGTCGAGCAGCCTCTGGGCCGCAGCTCGGCACACCGAGCCCGAATCTGGGAAATAGCTAGCTATCTGCTAGCCGCAGCTGTACCCGATGCTGCTGCTGCGGCTGCTGCTGCTGCTAAACGGATCCGAAAGACGACACAAGCGGTTCAGGGCCCCGGCGCTGAGTGAGCTATTGTTTTACCTTACTGGACTACAGCGGGCATTTGAGATGTGATGCTTTTGTGCGTCGTTTTTGAGCCTTTTGTAGCTGGAGGCTCTCGCTTGCTTGACGCGAAGGAGCTAACGTTGCTGCAAAATGCAGAGCAGAACCACAACAGCAGGCTCCTGTTGAAGGGGGCGAGGTTAGACTGATAACAGCCCACCCTGTGTCTCTCAACACTCGGGGTCACATTTGGACTACGACCGCCACATTTTCCCCACGTCATTCACCGCTTCATCAGCTGGCGATATGGATAAACTCACGATCATTTCAGGGTGCCTGTTTCTGGCAGCAGATATATTTGCAATAGCCAGCATTGCAAACCCAGACTGGATCAACACTGGTGAATCAGCAGGTAAATGAAGCAGGCCACAACTGCCATTCAGAACTACTATTACGTTTTAGTGTGATTTTTCTTTTTTTGTTTTTTTTTTTGTTAGCAGGATTTCTTGCCACTGCTGCCCACCCACACTGCAGGAGCATTTAGTATCAGATAATCTCCACAACAAAGCTATGCTCCAATGTATGGAGGGTTTCATCTGCATCAACATCTGTTGTCCCGCACAGCAGTGTGTTCTCTGCATATGTATGTTGCTTCTTATTGACTAAAATATCTAGAGCAATACTTACAATTTCATACCTGATTGATCAGCATTATGGACCTCTTCTGCTTCCAGGGCTGCAACATGATGATTATTTTCATGAATTTTGAGAAATAGATTAATTGTTGGTCTATATAAATGTCAGGAAATGGTGGAAAATGCCCATCATAATTTCCTGGAATCCATGTTGATGTTTTCAAATTGCTTTGTTTTGTCTGATCAACAGTTAAAAACAACAACCACAACAGTGAAATTAATTATATTCCATTTGCAACGGTGTATAAAAAGGAAAAGCAGTGCACTGGGGGACTTTTTTCCTTGAAAATATTGCCAAAATGTTCATTTGATAAATCAATTGTCAGAAAATGAATTGATAAGTAATTTACCGATACATTCATTTATCAGGCCTAAAATGCCAAATATTGTAAGGTATTTTGCTGCTTTTCTTCGTTTAATGTCATTGTAAATTTAATATGTTTGGGTTTTTGAAGCCTTGGTGAAACAAAACTAGCAGTTTGAGGATTTGACAATCTGTTCCAGCAGCATTTGGTGGACTACATAGTCGATTAATGGGAAAAAAAATCAACAGATTAATCAATCATGAAATAATCGTTAGTTGCAGCCTTTTTCTGTCGACCAATTAATTGATTAAGCGGCCTGTCATTTGAAAACTAAATGTAATTGCTGTGCTGTATTTCTCTGGTGACTTGACATTTAAAGTTACCTCCATGTGATCAGTCTTATCAGCGATCACTTGAGGAACCAAAGCAGGTGCTCATTTGTGGCTTCCCTGCTGCTTTTGGACAGAAGCACGTGCTGTTTGTCCTCTGCTTTATTTGTGTCAGTCCTGAAAACACATTCATGCTATTGATAGACAGCTGCTCCTCTTTGTTCCCTCTGCAGGATGACAGCTTAGTAACTGGGTCAGGGAGGGTCCATCGTCCACCAACACACACACACACACACACACACACACACACACACACACACACACATCCAGGCTGTAATGGCTCCAGAAAATAAGCAATCTGTACTAAAGTAATAATAGGATGCAAATGAAATGAGGGCATCATCTACAATGAATGCAATTGGGTTGTATTGCATCTAAGGTTAGTGGACTACAGCCAAAAAGTGGATGGTGACGGTCCACTTATTGCATGTACAGAAGGTTGATCCTTTGCTACATTTACACTGCGGTGTTTGTGAGTGTGGGTGTTGTTATATAGCGGGTCTCGTACAGTGACTGACTTCCACCTCACTGTCACTGTTCCCACTTCTCCCTCACAGCTTTCACTGCACTCTTTGATGATTGTGATGTCACTTGTCTTGGTTGGTTTTATGAGACCTGTAGGTGATAGAGTACAGACAAACACCTCTCCCACACCTTTTTTGACCTCATCATTTGAGAATGTACCAGTCTCTGTTTTGGAATATATATGGGTATAGTAATTTAGGTTTTGTAGTGTTCATTGGTCTAGAAAAACAGTGAGTGAGTTTGCTTGCAAAATAAATTTTCACCTTGGACAAGAAGACAAACTACAAATCCAGCCTAATGCGCACCTTAAAGGCCAAATGTAAAAGAAGTATTTTTTTTTGACAGCCTTGATTGTTAGTAAAATCTCCTTGATTACAATCTTTATGGGTCTCAGCCACACACATTTGTGGTTAATATTTGCGATAACTTTTCTTTAGCCTGAATGATAAATTAATGATTTATAACGTAATTGTAAGCCTATATAAGTGTTTATTAATGAATTTTCAACAACTGTAACTCTTTATTTGGGCACCCATAAGTGGAGGCTGGTGTATGAACAGATGGATAATAAATGACAATATAGTAAAACACAGTTTTAATAATATAAAATGTCTTAAAAGAAGTTGAAATTGTTGACAATACTGTTCATTTATAAACGCATAAACATGACCTTATATCTGCTTGCAACTACTTTTTATATAGTGTTATACACAGTTATTATAAATCAATAATGTTTAATAGGGGTTTAAAGTAAAATGTCACCGTTTTTGTCTGATTATGTGTTTATTTTGCAGTTGCCAGCCCTGAAATGTTTGCTGTGCACAAAACTTTTTTTCTCTTTGTCGGCGCTTTGGTTGTATTGGTTGCGCTTGACATATTCACTAACTGTGTGTCTCTGTGTCTCTGTCTCTTGTGGACAGGAGGTCAAAACAACAAACACATTTTGAAAAAGGACTCAAATTTCAGTTGGGAAAATCATATTGGCTTACGTGGCTTTAAAGTTGGGTAACATGCTTTTATGCCAAATCACTGCATATTGCCTACTTATTTCACATTTTGTAGTTTCAACTTGTGACCTTGGCTCATCTTCGTCAGTACAGCTTGTCAGTTTTTTGCCTGTTTTGTCTGGATGTGTTCAGAATGTTCTAGTAGACGTATTAAATAATTTTACAGTTTGCCTTTGGGGCTCTGTCACGGTATTTTGTTTGATTCTTATGCCTCTATTAGAGCTGACATGCTGCTAAATGGGATTTAACTTAATGAGAGCCACATTTCTTGCAGTGATTGAAGTTGTTTCAGAATTGGCCTAAACTATTTATCATGAGCTGTTGGTATGGTTTTGTCTACCCCATTCCATAGGCTAGTCGTATTGTTTGAAGTTATTAAGATGTAAGAGCCCCTGGTGACTCCCCACATTGTCTTCTCTCCTATCAGCTCTGTTGTTCTCTTGTCAGAGGGGCTCAGCGCTTGACAACCTGCCCTTGTTGCACCTCAGTGTGTCGTCTTTGTTCTCAAAGTGTGGAGAAACAGACATGTTCTCCTGGGCAGTTAGCATCAATAAAAGCTGACGCTGCTTATTGAGTGCGTGTGTGGCTTTTGCCTCCTGTTTTGGCCAAGCGATTTGATCAATGTGTTTTTTTGAGAATGAGTCAGGAATAAGTACTCTAAACAGTGAGACGTGTTCATGGAAAAAACCTCTAGGTCTAGATTGACACACAAAGCGGCAAACCCCAGTAAAATATTGCACAGAAAGGTGTAGTAGCACAGCATTACTGTAACTCAACACAAAAGACCGAGTGTGTATCCATGACACTGTCCTCACTTCAGTGTGATATCCTCAGGCTATAACAGCTGAAGTTGATTTCCTGTGCCAAGCTTTCTAGACAAAGCCATTGTTGCTGTAGTGTCAGTCACAAACTGACACTACAGCAAGCTCCGCCGGCGACTGCCCTCCTGCAGATGCACTCTGCAGAGTGGATGTCGTTCTCTGGAGCTTGAATAACCTCTGATTTGGGCTAAACCGAAAATCTTCTTTTCTACATTCGACGCTTCTGTTGAGGTTTTCGAACAAAGCTTTCAATGTCATCATATTTTATGGCTAGGGATGTCACAATACCAGAGATTTTGTAATTGATACCAATACCAGTGAAATTCCACAATTCTCGATAGCAATTCAATACCACAGTAAAAAACAAAGCAATTAATCCCATACTTCAGCATGCGCACCTTTTTTATTACGCATGTTTATTGTGATGTGAGCCAATCAACCAGCGGAATGATAACATTTTGTCCTCCATGACTTTGAAAACTGGGATGTGCTACCCTTTCACATTGTTTTTATTATTTTCACTGGACTTTGGGTTAGCACTTTTTATTTATTTATTTTCCCTAACTGCAGATGATCCCCCAAAGTGCATGCTGTTAGGTATCGCTTGTGTAATAATAAACTTGCACCTTTTGTTTTTCATTTTATTTTTTTTTATTTTACCACTGAGTACTCAGGAGCTGCATTAGTTCCAATATGCTCCAACAAGTGTGTTTGGTGCCAGAGCTGTGATTGTGCCCAAAAGAACTCATACATTGTAGTCAAAGACACTCTTCAAGATGGTAGCTAGATTATTAGTCTAGGTTGACCTGGCTCATTGAAAACGGAACATGTTATAGTGTATAGGAAACAATAGAAATGTACAAACTGCATTAAAAAGACTAAAGTAACATTTATCCAAATGCAGTAAACTTATCACTGGTGCTCAGGAACTGCCTCTGTAGTTATCGTCTGACGTCTAAAATAGATGAAATGGGAGGATATTAATCTGTGTTATTTTAGGTATCCCTTTTAGAAAGCACAAGGACACACAGTGGATGCAGAGTTGACTCAAAGTAACTGAAACCAGGCCCAGCCAATATCATCCAGCCTCAGCAGTTTAGACCAACAGTTGAGTCCAACCTGTGCCACCAACAGGAAAGGGCAAAAACAGCAGCACTAGTTCAGAACTGCAAATGTAAAATTGTAAATTTGAACATGTGCACCTGAGTGTTTAATGGAAATCCCAAAACTCACACAAAGAAAATGGCAGTTCAATGCCTGTAGGTGGCCCTCGTTATAAATGCAGCAGTTAGGCTATTACTTTCATTGCCTGTAGACATTTAGCACTTTGGTTGAGAGAATGCAATACACTTGTGGGTTTGTCTACCATGTTTTGTATGGATGATTTGGCAGTACACAGCATCTGTGCTCCAGTGCCCCAACAATGCAAGTGGGCGCTTTAAAAGCCTCCAGCAGCATCATCAGAAGACGCAGCTGTTGGCTGCTTTAGCTTGCCTACTTTCCACCCACCACAGTTCAGAGGCCTGTTTGACTCATCCCTCCAGAGCTTTTAAATAGCAGCACCCCCCCTATACTCTACTAATGACAGCAGACACGGACCTCATTTTCTCTCATTTAGATCGAGACATGGTATTTTGATCATAGCTGAGCAGACGGTAGGGTAACGGGGCACAATGGGGGTAAAAGAATTAGCAGTGCCCCAAAATACAGAATTGGCCCATTATTTTCTGCATGTTAGAGATGGAGGAACCATGAGAGATTTCTTTGTAAACTAAAGACAATCCATTTTGGCTGTTTCTAGCAGACTTAAGGTATAGTTGCTCTATGGGAGACACTCTCTCTGTCATTTACTTCAATGAAAGCCTGTGCGACTGATGAGTTTGAGCATCGTTTCCTGTTTTGGTGGACTCGTCTATCAGAGTTCACCTTTTGTTTAACGTTGAACCTGCGGTCAATAGAGACACAGATGCACTGTGTTTGGAAATGGTCATTATTCTAGAGATGTGCCATCACCATGTTAACAACAATATCACTACCAAACTGCAGCTTCGCTCTTACAGGATGTTTCTGATCTCCCTGCTCAATATGTATTTATTACCCACAACTGAACAGTGACCTTACCTTTACTGTAAACAGAAACAACAAGATGCTCCCCCCACTCTGACCTTTGCCCTTCATCCCTGCCAGAGGTTGAAAATTAGGCATCGCTTGCTTAGTTGTATTTTTCAATGCCTTCCCTTGGTTAAAGAAATTGTTATTGTTGTTTTGGGAAATCCACTTATTCGCTTTCTGTTGCATTAGAAGATTGATGCCACTCTCGTCCACTAAATACAAAGCCACAGTCACAGCTGGTTGGCTTTGCTTAGCACAAAGACTGGAAACAGCTAGCCTGGCCTAGACCTACCTTCCAGCATTAAAGCCCACTAACACGTTATATCTTGTTTGTTTGAATCCGTACAAAAAACAAAGTATAATAATGAAAATTCTCTGTTTTATGTAGGCCTATTTATTGTCTGGCAGACTCTCTAGGAAGTTCCTAGTCCCAATCAGGAAGTAGTCCGAAACATGATTCCCCGTAAAAAGAAAAGAAATAAGTGAATTGTCGTACATATATACAATACAGATTAGACAAACTAAATATAACGTTTTAGTGAGTGAGCTTTAGAGGTGCTGGTAAGTGGATTTGTTAACCTTGGAGAAAAATATGTATAATGAACACACCATTGCTGTTTGACTGGCAGACTTTAACAACAATTGTTTGTGTGTGCGCGCCTGCTTATTGAGTTGTTTACCTGTATCCGTGTACCATAGCGTGCCTGCCTGTTGTAAGGCAGGAATTCTACAGAGAGCTAGTGAAACAGCAGGTGGGCAGAGGATCCAGGGGAATGGTCATAAACCGGTGCCATTAACTGCAGCTTTCAAAATTTTGCTTAATGTTCTCTTGTTCCCAGCACCAGCCCCTGCTTTCTTTACCTCGCTCATCTCCCGTACTTTCGTTTGTTCAAGGTTACTCTGTAACCGACTTTAGGAATAGGCTGTGGAGTCAGCCCCTGAGCTATTCAGGTGCCACTTTTGTCATGAGCATTGACCTCCATCTTTCTTTTTTTACATTTCACTGTTATTGCATAAGTGTTCTGCGCAGCGAGAATTGAATTGGAAACGATAAGGTAAAAGTGTAGAGGGAAAACATCAGTTTTCTTTGTTTTTTTTTTTTCCTTGTCTGTAATGAAGTGTGTGCCCTAATGAGAGCATTACTGTGTGTCTGGTTGGGTGATGTTTCCCGCATTGTCCACAGTGAAACATCAGGAACTATCATTTTAACTGATCGAACTGTTGTGATGTGTCCAAATTCAAAATTGATATAAATGTATTCATTAATATTGCTGCGCATTTGTAGGCCTATCTGTCCCTCATCTCCAAACCCTGATTGTGTGCGTGGTCTTAAAGGTTGGTGTTTCTGCCTGTAACAGTAATTGTTAAGCCCTCTGTTCTGCAGCTCCTTTTTATATAGTTTATTTTAGCATCTACAAACTCCCAAGGCGTTTATTTTGAACCATTTGCATTGTTTGTGTTTAAAATCAGTGCTTTCGCTGGGTGTTATAAAGGAGACAGGATTTCCTCTGGACTGCCTGCAGAACCCACCACACCCCGGAGCAACAAGAACATGTTTCCCACAGGCTTTGCTATTCTGTTTGTATCCCAGTGCTTTGGACTCGATGGGGTTATTATCAGCTTCATACTGTATATAGAAATACAGAAAGAGTCATTGCAGACACGTTATAAAATGTCTGGATTCCCATGCCAGACGGAGCAAGTAACACGCTTGACCTTCTGAAATTCCAGCTTGCTTACTTGTCTCGGGTACGCGTCCGCCCACCTGCTGAGCCACTGTTGAACTTTTATGATGTCGCCCACACAGACTTGCCTTTTCAGTGAATGGGTTATTTTGTGGTCAGTAGAAAGAGTGTTTACCACTTATTCATAAAAAAAAAAAAAAAGACAGATTATGCCTCAAACATGTAGAGGAAATAAAGTCCCTGAGGAGACCTTGTGCCATTTAGATCATATCACTTAACGGTTCCTTGTTGAATTTGCAAATTTCCAAAGCACAGCTCATCTGTCATCCAAAAGGACAACGATACATCATCCAAGTGTACTAAAGCCCCTCTAATTAAAAAAATGAACACTTGACATCCTCCACAGCCTATCGCTTACAGTCCACATTTCTTTCCCCGAGACCCTGTGATCAGCAGAGGCCTGAGTCATGCCACGCTGTTCTGCTTACTAAGGTAAAAATACTCCTTAAGGACGAGAGAGGCTGCACCACTGGAGCATGTTCCTGCTACTGGCCTCCACACCCGAGCTTTAGCAGAGCTCTGCTCATGACTCAGAGTGGCATGAGTCCATTTGACTCCCTGTCTGATCAATGATGGATGGGCACAGTCAATGTGCATACTTAGACATTCAAAGATCCTAGCCAGACTAGAGATGGAGGAAGGAGATGGTTGTAGTGGACTATAGAATATAGAGACTGAGCCTCAAAAGCTGCTGCAAATTTGTCTGATATCATTGCAGCTTCTTACAGACTGTATGTGTGTTATGTGTGTTAAGTGTCCTTAACACTGTCATACCTGCGTGGGATAAATTCAGTAATTGGCAGGATTGATTTAGTCCTTACTTTCTCTTAAGAAAAAATATTGGCCACTCACCAGCATAATTGAGCTCACCAGTGTGGAGAGAGCAGCTCCCCAGATCCTCGCCAGCACTGAAATGGTGACAAATTAAAGGAGCGTCTCTCTCTGCTTTTGTCCTTCACTTGTTCCTCTTTCACTTTGACATCAATGGAGCTGCTACCTTTGTCACCGCTTTACTGTTCAGTATGTGACCGTCAATCTTTTTTCTTTGCTCCCGTAGTTTTTTTCCATTTGCAGTTTTTCTCCTTTTTTAGTCAGCCTCTATGCATACTGTGATGAAGTCTATGAACTTGGGATAGCTTGCTCAAGGGTTGGCCTCTATGTAGGAAGTGTATATGCAGTAGGTCTCTGGCTGTTTTGCTGTCTCTCCATATTTTGACATTTGCCCTATGGAGTAACTGTATACAATGTAGACAAAGCTGCTTCCCTTGTGTTTGCATTTAGTGTTAATTTACTTTTATTCAGCGTTTTTGTGTTCGGTGGTCAATGACTAATTAAAATGGACACGTCAACATTATGTCTCTCTCTACAGGTGCCCTTACAGTCGGCCTAGTCCGGCAGTGTCAGACCATCCACGGACGAGACCGGACCTGTATTCCACCTCGGCTGCCCCCTGAGTGGGTCACCACACTTTTCTTCATCATCATGGGCATCATCTCCCTCACAGTCACCTGTGGACTGCTCGTGGCATCACACTGGCGCCGAGAAGCCACCAAATACGCCCGCTGGATCGCCTTCACTGGCAGTAAGTGAACCGGACAATGACATTCACTCTGAATGAAATAGTTTTGCTTCACTAGACCTGCCGTCAGCACATTTCCCTCTGGAGCTTTCTCACCGTCTTATGTCTCACTGCATCTTGTATGGCATAACCTTTACAATGTCACCTTTGCAACATTAGTATTTTCATGAACATATCCCTCTATAGGACAGGAAATAATAAAAGGAGAAGTGGCAAGGTTGAGTTGGTGTGAAATATTGGCCCAGTAAAGCACTGCTAATTTAGATGTGTAGGTCAGTGAGACGGCAAAAGAATCTGAGGCGTGCATGCGTGCGTGTGTAATGACTCCTCTTGTTCCCTGAAGCTGATTTATTGAGTACTGTGCAGCTCCTCTGATACCCGAGTGGGTGGCTTATGTGCCACAGCATTTCTTTCTCTCTTATTTATTTTTTCAAATATGATTTTTGTAGATGGATGCGCTTCCAGCACTCTATAATAACCCAGCATCCATCTCGTGCACAGTGGCTGGGCTGGTTTTGTGAGGCTGTGTGGGACGGCGGAGTTTGATTGGCCGTTAGTTAAGAAACTAGACAGCCTCAAGCACACTTGTGCAGATAGAGAGATGGCCGATGAAGCCACAATGCTCTGTATTATTGTATGAAAGCTGGGTGCATTTTTTAGGAAACTGTGGTCTTTTTGTTCTGCAAAAATGTACAAACACCCTGTGTGTAAGGAGGTTGCCATGGAAACAGTGAGCAATTGTCACCCTTGTCCCCTTGTTAAGCTTCGCTTAGCCATATTTGTATAAGAGGTATATCGTTGTTATATTATAAATAAGGCTGGGACTTTTTTTTTCCCCTCTTATGTTGCTGAAATTGTAGCTGTGATGGCGAACACCTCTGCGCTGTGCATGAGGAGAGGGTGAGAGGTTAAGTGAGGAAATGGGTGGGGGCTTAGAAAGAGTTTAGTCAAGAAGGCAAGTTGAGTGAATCATGTTTCTACAGGGTCAGGAGCCAATGTAAAGACATAAATGGACATGGAAGGACAAAGAATAAAGTGAAAGTTGGTTGTAGGGAGACGGGAGTGGTGCGTTCGGGGCAACCAGGTGATGAAGGTTGAGAGAAGGTGGGCAGTCTGTAGTGGAACTGGCTCCAGGCCTCCGGCACCTGAATGGACAGCTTTGTATGACCAGCACAGACCCGCCTCTGTGTCGCCACACACACACACACACACACACACACACACACACACACACACACAC
>CALSBV010010309.1:10047480-10061000 GCA_943590825.1 Bovichtus diacanthus | reverse complement strand
ACACACACACACACACACACACACACACACACACACACACACACACAGGCAGTGTTTCCCCAAGGTGTGAGGGTCATTTGTGGGGGGGGGGGAGTGGGAGGGAGTGGGAGTTGGGTAATAATAAATATATTTCTCACAATACATCCCCAAATACCATATATGACAGAGACTTAATTTTAAAGAGTAACTTGAAACTAAATCCACTTTTCTGAGTTTGTAAATTACATGTACAGTCACTGTATTAAACTGTGGGTCCCTTGTGTTTAGAATTAAATTACTGGTTACTGGTTGAAAAAAAATAAATATGGAAGAATATGCAGTTTACTATCATGTAAGACAAATCCTCATGTTTGAGGAGCAGGAACCAGAGAATGTTTTTGCATTGGAAAAAACGATAAGTTACAGGTTATTTGTTAACTGATCAATGGACTTATTGTTGCAGGTCTATTTTCAAGAGAGCAGAAGTGTTTGCACTATACATTAGTTTATCAGCTAAGTTGCTGTAGTTTGACCAGCAGCAGGTGAGCAGGGCACCGTGTGTCATCAGTTCTGCCACTTAAGAGAAGCAGTGGGCTGTGAGGTGCACTTTAATTAACACACTGGTGAAGCTTGCAGGAATAATGCTGAGCCACGTATCTCTGGCTCCACTTTTTGCTTACCTTTCACAGCATCCATTTGCAATCATGCCCCCCTCATAGATAAACACAGGGCCAGAACAATGAGCAGGCAAAACGACAGACTTAAGTATTAGCTTGTGTGTGCTTTGCGATGCAACTTTTCCAGACATTGTTCATTTATGCTCGCTGGCAGACTTGAGGCGTTTGATCTCTTAGTCAGCAAAACATGCATCTGATTGGCTCTTCCGGTTTTTTTTTTAAAACATATTATATGGAGAATGTAATGGTTTACATGGCATGGATTATGTTTTTCAGAAAGTACAGCGACAAAAACACTTGATATGACCATAACAATACCAGTTTAAGCAGCTTCATGAATGTCACAATCTTATTCAAATAAAGAAATGGGTAGTGGGCGATTTTATGATGTATATTGTGAGACATCCTTTTTATACCGTGATTGCCATCCCACGGATATCTCTGGTTTTATAAGGATATTGTGGGTAAAGTTGCAAATAAATGAGCAGGACTGATTGATGGCAGTATCGGATTTTTAGATTTGCATCAATGTAATGTGAAGATTGTATTAAGCTCTTGGATTTGTCAGGTATTTCAATTGCTTGATTGGCCAAAAACAAATATTCCTGTCAGTTTTATTTTTTCCATGTCGCCCACTCCTAATTAGATATTTAATCTCTGGGGTGAATTGTAAATAGTGATTGCAGGATTGACAGCCACAAAATGTACTTTAATAATCCCAATTCTTCTACAGAATAATGTAGCTGCACAACACTAAAAAGGTGATAAAGGCAAGATTTTTTTTTTTTTTCAGTGATATTTTTGAGGTCGGGAAAAGTTATCCCTCAGGTACTGAACCGCTCCGCTAATTGGAAAGATGGAGTGAAAGCTAAAAATGGCTTCATGAGCTGTCACCAAATGTATTACACAAGAATTCAACACATCCTCGGTTAACTTAACTTAAAGAGCTCTCCTACCGTGTGTTGGAGAACATGTGATCCTGCTTAGGACTAAGATAGTTTATAGAGTTTATGCATCACACACAGTAACATCAGTCAGCCACACGCACCCCCATCGGCACCACAATACTACTTCAGACATCATTTCTGGATAAAATGCTGGTCGAAAACATCCGACTGTGCTCTTTGAATGCAACAATAAAGAGTTATTTTTAAGTACATGAAGCTATTCTGCACAGCTATTGATTTGTGATTCACATAAGTTACACAGTTTGCTTTGCTGTTTAACATCTCTGTGTGTTTACATAAGTAGACTCGGAGCTGGACCCGAGGCTTCAGTAATAACCTCTTCAAAGGAAACAGAAGAAAAAGAGGGATACCAATTAGTGACAACTTTGTTATCCAATCCCAGATGCTTACTTCCTGTACGATAAGACTTGGTAATGACGTCACTTCTGAACTCTGCTTTGCTCTGCAGCTGTGGGCATGCTGTGCAGAACATCACAACATGCTCGCATGTTTTTTAGAGGGATACTTTTCCTCTGAAGTTTTTTGCCATGCACATATATATTTGTAAAAAGCCAATAAAAAATCTGGCTAAAGTGGAACTCCTGGGGAGTACTACTTCATACATGAAATACGTTTTTTCTTTTTTTTTCTTTCTTTTTTTTTTTAAACCTTTTTGTTGCTCCATAGGGAGCTGCCTGAATTCTGGTAATTTGCCGCAAGTGATGTCAATTGAGTCTGCATCAGTTGGGGCTGAAGACTACAAGTTTTGAAAAATGAAAAATATCTTGGATTGTGGAGTTGGAAAGAAGTGAGACCTCTGTAGCCTGCTAGTCATCTCTGCTAGAGTGTAAATGTTCAAGGCTGCATTAGCTGCTACTAGCATAACACACCTGAATCTCAGATCGATTTGTCAGAGGTCGAGTTGCATTGAAGGCACCAGAATTTGATAAGAAAGACGAATTAATGGAATAAAACAGATGATATCTCCGGTTCTGAGGCATCGATTTTCATCATTTTTTCAAACCGCCAATGTTCTAGGAGTGCAGTGCTAAATCAAAGCGGTACTCTTTGTACCCTAATTATGGAAACCGGGTTTTTTTTATAGATCAGGTGGTGAAAGCTGACTTGAAGCCGGTTACTAGTGAACGTATTCCAGTCGTGCCAGTGTTTGATCACACCAGTGTTGAAAGAAAGTCTCTGAAATTTGTTTTTAGAAACATCTCCAAGGGGAAAATACAAAAAGGGTGGTTTTTGATGAAAGCTGGTTGATTGTTGTTGCTGGCGGAGCTTTCTTCAGCTCCACTGATGTTTTTCTCTCTGCAATCGCTGAACTAAATCTGTTTCACTCAAACAATGCACAATAGGTTTGCTATATAATGTGAGTCTCTCATGACTCAAAGTTTCTATCAGTAAATTGAAAATCTTACTGTATGTAACATCTAGTGGCATCCGTAGGAAACAATAACATCGCAATACGTGTGGTTTCCTCCACAGCTCCTAATGTTTGTCTTTTCTATAATGTAGGCAATTTAATTTTATTATTTTACTTAAGTGCAGTGAATAAACGGAGCTGTATGTGGCTGTTTTTAGAAAGCCTGAAATATGATCACTGATTTCCACCTTTTTAAGCTTGTAGAGAATTTTTAAACAGTATTTATCAGCCTGAGGTTGTTATAAAGAGCTTATTTATGGTTTGAGGAGAAACATTTACTGAAACTAATGCTGCATTCGAGTGTGGTGAGCTCAAGGATAGTTCTTGATAATGATACACTTTTACCCACGAATAATTGCCGAAAGCCACACAAAAGCTTGACTTTACTCAAAGCTGAAGTAAAATGATGTACCTTAGGGGTGCTTTTTAGAGATTTGCCAAAACATTTGACTGTGGAGGAATGCTGCCCTCATATACTATCAGAAATGCTGTAATTTAAAGGTGGAAATACATAAACAATCCAAAAGATTGGCAAACGTAACATGTAAAGAGTTCATTTTCTGTCATTTTTGAGTTTATAGTACGGAGCTGTAGACCTCCAAACGGCTGCAGTGTGCATGTGTCTGCATGTCTGACCCTGTTTTTGAATTATGTGTATTTTTGTATATGTATGGTTGTGTACATAGTAGACGGTGGATTTAAAGGTTCATACTTGAACACCTTGCTATTTGTTGTTCCTGAAACTCTTTTGTTTCATTATTTGTTAGTTGACAGTAGAGATGGACAGGAAAAATCAACATGTAACATTAATAATAGAGTGCTTATAAAGTTTGGGCCAAAAACAGTGTTGTTGTTATCTCATGTAAATACACAGTAATGCTGTCTGCATTTTAAATGCATGTGCAGCAATACAATGGGACAGAATCTAAATAACTAAGAACTTCTTAGTAGAGACCCATCACTGTCCCACATATTCCGTCTCAACTTATTTTAATGCAATGTCCTTGTGGTAATATGCAGCACACGTAATGTTAGTTATTTTATATAGAAAGCCAAAGTCATGACATCACTTCCTGTCTCACCTCTGTTCAACTAGCTTCTGTAACTCGCTGCATTCACTCCTTCAGAATTTCTTTCATCAAGCTTTCTGAAAAAGGGGTTGACTTCGATACTACCATACAAATTTACAAGCAAAGGATCATGGGTACTTGCGTTATCGTAACTTGGTTTATTCCGTATCCATAAAGTTCACCAAAGCACTTTACTAAACTCATTTTTTTTAAATGTTTTATCTGTCATTTCTGCGGTCTAAACACTTTTACAGTGTTTGCTGTAATTACAGGCTGTACAGACTGAACTAACCACTCAGACCCGCTCATGGACTCAAGACAATTAGTCCACAGAGGTCTAGGGCTTGTGGGAAATGGTGTTTGTGTAAGCTTTTCTAAAAATCAGGAATATTAAATAAACAATGATATATTAGATCTAGGGATGGGCATTTCAAGCACAAATACAATTCTATATTCGCTGCGAACTATTCAACCATTATTCGAAGAGTTGAACATGTCGCAGACACTTTACCGGCTCATATGCTCTGCTAGGTGGTAGTTTAACGAGGGAAAAAAAATAAAAAATGTAAATGAGACGATTGTCTTATAAACTATTAAACTTTAAGAACATGAGGCAACGTCACGCTGATCATGGTGCATATTATGTACGAGTCTGCTTTGTCTAATTGCTCCTTCAAAGCCATGTAAAAGGCACTATTGTACATTGCTAATGAACTTTCTAAAATTGAATTCAATTTGAGCAGCTTATGCTTCCTGCTCAAGTTAAGTGAGTTCATGCTTAATTTTCTACATCTTGTGTGGAGATCAAAGGCTAAAATGATGACTGAGGTCTGTTTCTGTGTCTCATCTTTTATTTATTAAACCCTATAAGTGTATGTGTCTGGCCCTGATATACCTCTAGTTTGGTTTACATGTAAGAAAACCTTGTAAGTAAGTTTGGGTGTCTGTACAGAATCATAGGATATTCAATAATTAAGAGTACAGTTAACTAACATTTTCTCCCTCGTCCCTTTTTTTCCAGTGATCCTGTTCTGCATGGCGGCGCTCATCTTCCCCATAGGCTTCTATATCAATGAGGTGGGAGGCCAGCCGTACAAGCTGCCCAACAACACAGTGGTCGGCTCCTCGTACGTGCTGTTTGTACTCTCCATCTTCTTCACCATAGTGGGACTTCTGTTTGCAGGCAAAGTTTGCCTCCCAGGCTGAGGACTCGACCATGCCCGCCTCTGGACTGACACAAGAGGCTCTGAAAATGTTATGGGATTTACAAAAACACACAATGACTGAAAATCAAAAACAACAAACTCTGGCCAGAAGCGTGAAACAGGGAAGTCCACCACGGAGTACCTAACGAACAAAAAGACTAAAAGGGGGGGACGTGGGCACAATGGGGTGGAGGAGTGAGAGGGAGAGAAGGCAGCCGAGGCTGTCGCAGCACCCTGCCACTGTTGATTTAAAATATGGCCATCTCCGTTGTTGTTCTGTTGGAAAAGGGTGCTTAATCTGCTGCTGTCATGGCAACTGCGGCCACAATGCTGGCGCTCATTTCTTGAGGACCACTGCAGGCACTCCTCGACTTGACCCCTGGCCGCCCGCTGCACCGCCCTCAGCACACATCTGCGCCGTCACGACTGCTCCTGTTGCTATTTTTGGCTTCTCTTAGCTATTTCTGTTTGTGTTTTTTTTTTTTTTTGTCGTACATTTTGTGTTCTTTTTTTTGTTTTTTGTTTTTTTTTCCTTCCGGCCTTTTCACTGAAGTAGCTAGAGTGTTATTGAGGTTCAGTGAACTGAATCTTTGAGTTTTTTTATTTTTTTTTATTCTCGCCTGTCACTTCACCAGGCCCCAGGTGTGTGGCTGGGGAGAGCAGCTGTGAGCACAGCTGTCTCGGCCAGCTCACGGGCTGCTGTGAACGAGAGGAAGCTGCAGGTCTGCCGCCTCTTAGTCTCCAACTAGCTGCAGCTCAGGAGCAGGTAGCATCGAGGGGTGACCTCCCTGGGCAGCGGAACAGGAGGTCAAGTAATGTAAAGGAGAATGCCACACAATGTAAGACCTTTCATTAAGTTATCTATATGCACAGCAGAGTATTAGTGAGCTATTTTGCTAAGCTTAACCCATGACACTGATACACATCTTGTTCCAATAACTAGAAGACTGTGAATTTAGAAAGATAATCATCTGAACATAAACACACCTCTTGTATTTGTTGTAATAATTCCATTAAGTACAGCTACAAGCACAGTGACCTTTTCAAAGGTGGTACATCACTGTGGTGTTACATTTTAGAGGGGTTGAGTTGACCTTGTATGTCACCAATTATAGCAGACCATATTGACTTTTTAGGAACAAAGCTAAAGTTATATTAAGGTGTGAGAAAAACATGTGAACGATGACTATTGGTGGTATTCTCCTTTTTAATGTTGGACAGGAAAGAAGCAAGCCAGGAGCTTTTTTTTTTTTGTCTTGTGGAGGCACAGGGACTGCAGGTCAGGTCCCTGCATGGGGCTGTGCCTCAGTGTGCTGCTCTTGAACGTGAATGTAAAACGCACACACACGTACACGTTAAGCCACCACACTGTCTGTATACTGTAAATCCACATATACAGGTTGCAACTAACAATTATTTTTTCATATAAAATTGCTTATTTTCTCACTTGCCATGGATGCAGAGAGTTATGCTGTGGAATACAATTTGAGCCTTGTTTTCTCTTTTTGCCTATATTCGTTCACATTGTGTCAAATTGGAGACATTAAAAGTATGCCAAATTAGGTAGCCTACTAATAGTTAATTTTTTCAATGTACCTATGGATATACAGACAACTATCCCTAGATTACTTTAAGAAAAAAGAAAACTTAAAAAAAAGAAAACGTGATTAACAGGCAAGTTCTGGAGTTTGAAGAAAAAGTGTCTTTTTTTCCCCTTCTTATTTCTAAGCAGATTTATGGATGTTTATTCACGAAAGACATCTGTGATAAATTAAAAAAACTTCTGATCTTTACTAAGCACCAATTTCTATATTTGTTCATCTTATTTTTCAAACGCATTACTAAAGATACTGTATACTCAAATCTCTTCCATTTCTGAAATGAGTGAGGTTTACAGTCCATTTACAGTTGACCTTAACACTAACAACTAAATTGTTCTTAATTTTCACACGACTAGTTCATAACCAACACATTTACAATTTAGTTTTAAAAATAGTAGCAGATTAATTAGTTTTGATCAGCTTGTACTACATATTTACATTCGCGTGTGTGTGTGTGCGTGCGTGCGTGCGTGCGTGCGGGTGCGTGTGTGTCATGGAGCTCTGTTGCGAAGTCTTTAAAGTTTTGTTTTGTATTTCTGTTTCCTGCTCAGCTTTTCTTCCTCTCGGTCTGATGATGTATACTGTTAGCTCCACACTCTGCAGTGCCCTCCCTGTCTTGGTTGGTTCAGTATTGTGCCATGACCTGTTTTTGTTTAATAATGTACAGACACACAAAAGGCAGGATTTCTGTATTAGGAAGCACTGTGCATTCAACAGTATAGGTAACAGAAATAGAAGCACCACAAATGTATAAAAAAAGAGAACTTCTTACCTCATTGTTTTTGTTTCTGCTATTATTTTCTAATTGTGGCAATGTGTGCCCTCTAATTTGTCTCTTTTGCCTTGATCGGATGTCTTCACATAAAGCCTATGATCATAGGAAATTATTTATCACTGAATAAAAAGAGGAAAAATGGGTGTTTGTGACTGACAGTCTTTATGATTTATTGTGCTTATTTAAGAGGATGTGAAGTGTGAATCTAATTGGAAGCTGAGAGTGATGGACAAAACACAGCTTATCGTTTACTCGGAGAGATTCTCCGTAAACTATTAATCTTATAACCAAAATGCCACTTTTGCAGCGTGTGACTCAAATGTCCTTCTACTCCAACTTCATTGAATCGGAAAAAAACAGACACAAATCTACTTCAAGGGCAGCCACCAGGCATCAGTCGAAGGACTATCTGTTCCCAGGGTGCATCTGTTAAATGCAGTTAAATGGCCTTGAAATCTATTTTTAGAATAGTATTGTCTGAAATAAGCGATGATGAAGTCAGTCATTTTAAGGCTTTTAATTCCCGCAGTTAACCTTTTCCTTCAGAATAACACCTTTAGTTTTTAAGACAACTGATAACATGCAAATCAGAGGTTTTACAATCTGCTTAAAAGTGTTTGTGAAAATGTTTCCAGAGGACGTGCAGTAGTTGCACCCTTCATGTTGACCTTGACAGATGCCAAAATGATTTGATTCGTTATTGAAAGAAATTGACTGCTGGTTGTTGCTTCATATTTAGCCTGCAGTATCGATCTTCTTGTATTCTGCAGCATTAACACTTCAGTTTATTGGTTCAGTCCTTCACTAACAATGCACTACAACAGTTCAAACTCAGGATTCCTCAAGGAAACAGATTTATCACACAAATAAGCCCAGAGATATGAGAGCAAGCGTTCAATTTTCAGTCTTCCATGAACAAGTCTTTATATTCAAGATTGTCACACATTCAGCTGGATGAGTCTGTTTCATTTGCTTGTCATCTTCTCACTGGGGGTGTGCAGCTCGACTCCTCTCAGGACTGCACCTCCATTAGCCTCTTGGTGACCTGCAGCATGAGTAGTGTTTCCATTTTGGATTTCAGAAGGTCACAGTATTTCGGCTCAGCCGATCACATCAGTCCAAACAGAACTCTGCTCTCTGACGACAGCTGCGAGACTTTAGCAGAACTACAGGAAAATGCACTTGTGAATATTTGATCTCGGCTGTCATGCAAAGAAACCTTACATGGGATTCTTTAATCTTACCTTGTGAAGTTTGACCTGTTCAGGCCTCAGAATCCATTTTTACCAAGGACATTGCCTTGGTATTTTGGTTAAGAAGTTAAGAATCTGAATATAAAATAGAAATTTAGAATAAAAACATTCATTCAAAAATGAAGCGCTTTACAGTGTTTAATGAAATAATCAGGAAAAAAAGAAAATACTCAAATTCAACCTTTTAATCAGGCATTAAGGTATTTATGTATTAAGAGGTTACAAGCATTCTTACTGTATGACAAATGACGAAACACTTCTCATCTCTACCTAGAAGAATAAGCAGAATAAATATATTTCATGTTGTATAAGTTCGACTGGTTGCTCCTGCAGTGTTTTGTTTGCTTTCACCCACACTTACTCAATTGTATATTTTATCCTCCCTCACAGTGAGTGCATAATACAGTATCACCCTGAATTATGTACAGAGGGGACGAGTCACTGTATAAAGGAGGTCTCACAGATGAGACTGCTACACTTGATTTAGTTGGGCGCCCCTGATCGCCAGCAGATGCTTAATAGTGAGTTATTGGAGGACAGATCAACAGTGACAGACCCCAGAACAGTCCTCTCAGTCCAGATGGAAGTTTAGAGTTGTGTCTCTGGCCCAGAATGCTCAGAGTATGCACTCTGCTTTACATTTAAAAATGAAGTAGATGATTAGCCGAAAAAAACTTCCACAGTAACCATATTTTTATTATGAATTAAAATGAGCATTTGCGAGCCTGAGCCTGTGTCAGCAGTACACACAACACAGCATGTTGGCTGGTAATGAACTGGACCTAGAAGTGCTTTACTATCCAGACCTCAATTAGGTTTAATCAAAAAGGTTGTCCGTTTTTACGAGGATTGTCCAACTGCAGTACATAATGATGAATTGTTGCAATATGACTGCGATTAGCAGATTTCTCTTCCTGTGAAAACATATACACTTTACTGTTGGGAGCTCAGTGTACTTAATGAGACATCATCAGGCAATGATCTCTTTCTAACATTGTGGAATTGTGGTAAACTGTCGTTTACCAAGAGTCTGCCATCTGCCGAACCGATATGTCTTGATGTAGCGGAGGACTCTCTGCTCTAGTTTGTATCATTTTTTTTTCCCAATTCACAGAGACAATAAAAGAGATTCAAGAAGAAGCAGAAGAGCGGCTCTGGAGAACTGACTCAAGTACAGACAAATACTGGTTTTGTGTATCATTTGGCATTTCCAGCCAAGGATCTTTTTTTTTCTCAGCACCCGTACCATTAATAAGCAGATTAACCCAAATAAATCTTCTGATAAAAGCTGCTATGTCGTCATTTGCTGTTTAACATTATATTAAAGACAGACAAACATAACTATAACTATAACCTATACGCAGAATTCACTCCTGTTGGGTGCTGCACACACTGATAGGTGCCTTAACATGACATAACTTGTGTGGGTGGAAAAAACGTTGAGGAAAAATATGTCGCAGAAGCTCATCTTCCTGTATTTTATAAGACCCATTTTGCAAATGTGTATACAGTGCTCCTTACATGAACGCTGTGCTCATGGTTTACAATGTGGTGTCCTTCCCGTCTGCCTACTAAGATAGATTATTGTGTCAGCACACGCTGCCAAGCGCACTTAGATGGAAATATGTCTGCCATCTGTTCCCGTGAGAGGTTGCTCTAGCTTTCTGTGCTCCACCTGAGGATCTGATGATGAACATCTATCTATCTATCTATCTATCTATCTATCTATCTATCTATCTATCTATAGATCTATCTATCTATCTATCTATCTATCTATCTATCTATCTATCTATCTATCTATCTATCTATCTATCTATCTATCGATCTATAGATCTATAGATCTTTATGATGTCACAAAATCCTGCTTGGTAAACTCAGATTTCAAATGAGCACGGAGAAGCCTTCCCCTATCCAGCAGACTGATATGAAAACAATGAATCTTTATAATCAAACTATAAAATACCTTATTGACTCAGAGCTTTCCCTCCACCTAGATGCTGCTATTTAAGAAATAAATCACACTCTAGGTATTCTTTATATGTCCAAACCCTCTTTTTCTTCCATAGTAATGTTGAGAAAAAGTAATTTTGCATCATGATGATATTGTTTATTGTCTCTTTACCAAGTCCCATCTTCCACACCCATCATTATATTCATTTTCAAATGCATTCATTCCAATTAGCCAGTTTATTGGATGTAGCTACACAGCCACATACTGTATATGCTGTGAAAAAGCTCCATGTAAGCAGCAAAAGTGAAATATACACTGCATTCAAAGTGATGTGAGACACGCTGGTCTGAGGCCTTGGAGATGCTTTGTTAGTGCTAACTTTAGCTGCCTTCAGTATCGATCGGTCAGTAGGTGGGAGGTAGACGCCCAGCAGAGGATGCGGCGATGATTCCTCCCAGACAGATGTCTGTCTGCTGCTCGTCAGCAAACATCACACAGCTGCTGCTGAGGCTAGAAAAACAGAAACAAGACAGAAAAGCAATGTTTGTGGAGAATAATCACAACATTACAAGAAAAAGAAATGCAATCTCTTCAATTGCAATGTGAGCGTGCTATCAGTGTAGACACAGGGTAGGCATACTTTGAGTTTTTTTTCAGATTAAATTGTAATTGAATTTTAAAAAAAAATTGTATTATAGTTTAGCATGAATTTGTTTATTTTATTTATTGTATAACATTTTAGTAATTGTGTTCGTTTAATTGAGGTTCTTATTTTAGTCAAGGTGGTATTTTCTGAAAAGGAATAATGATGGAAACTAAGACTCTTTTAAAGTCTGCTTGTAAACAACAAGACAAACAGACATTTTTAACACCTTGTTTTCATTTAATTTTTGCTTCACCAATCCATATTTTTATATTTGCAATAGATCAAATATGTGCAATGTGAAAGGTGTCATTCAGAGCGATGAGCAATTATCACCAAATCCCCTCAGCTCTACGCAGCATTTTTGCGTCTTTCGGCCCGTTGTTTTGGTTTTGCAGGACGCAACTTTACTCTATTGATTCAGTCTCAACACTTTTAGTTTAGTTTACCACTTTTATAACCGCTCTGTTCACTATCTGTCCAGCACCAAACTGCAAACAGACATTGATTATTAACAGCTTCTTCCACCGCCCCCAAGCGGCCGAAAAATCTCCTCCTCCTTCTTAAATTTAAAATCAGCAGTTTTGCTCTGCAGCTCCAGTGTTAAAGCTGCAGCAACTCCTGTCTCTCACTCTCTTTCTCCATGTTGCTATAAAGTATAATGTTCGATACGATACATTATACATTATAGTCCTTCCTGGGAAATGTGCTGCACACATTACATGTTTTTATCATGTAGCTTTATAGAAACAAACAACATACATATGTCGGGACAGTAACAGGCAAACAGCTGGACTTCCTGCTCTGTCAACGTGTATTTCTGACAATAACAGGAGTCTGCACGAATAAACACAAACGCATGTTACCACCGCTCGATCAACACTGGAATGTAAAGGACATCTGCTGTCACTTAAGTGTACCCGAGTGTACGAACAGATGCTGCTGTATGCCCGCACACACACACACACACACACACACACACACACACACACACACGTATGTCTGCCGTCATTTGAGGCCAGCACAGCTGCCACGGTTCTTACAGAGTGCACCTGTGACTGGTGTGTTTACTGCAGTCACATCACCACATATTGACTGTTTAACTACAGTGACACAGATTACTCATCAACAGAGCAAAAGAGCGTACGCATATACACATTGTCTAATTGATCATTTTAAATTTTAAACGAGGAAGTGTCCGGTAAAATATGTTCTGTGGAAGCGTAATATCTGACCAATCATTAGGTCAATTATCAGTTACAAGTTATTTATATTATCCAGACTATCAGTAGGTGTAATGGCAAAGGTCAAGGGTCAAAAAGTGTCAGTCTGTCCACATATACTTCACTGATTGTAAGCTACCAGTTGATCAATAGGCTTTTCAGCGCAACAAATTACAGTTTTTCTTCCTCTATGCATCGTTAGTATAATGAGTCTGCCAAGCTGTGATCCAGTTTTTGTGTGTTTGTGTTAGTGCCAGGAAAACATGAAAATGAATCACACTCATAACACCTCATAATGTTATATCATAGTTTGAGTGATGGTAGCTTTAACAGAGCCAGAAAAAATATATATAATCTGATAATTGCCACAAGTCAGATTTTACATTTCATTTCAATTTCATACTGTATGTTGACATTGATAAATAGATAGATAGATACACTCAACTGTCCCTGAGGGGAATAAGGATAAAATAAGAAACGATAACTTCATGTTTTTTCATTCATTGACTGAATTCAATGGTTACATTTACAACATGCCCGACGTTGTCTCGATATGATTATTGGAGTGAGCACTGAAACAATCAATTTTGGGAAGAAATTGGAAAATTTTGACTCGAGGGCTCACTCGTCCATTTCTCCAGTCTTCATCATCGGATCTAAATGACTCTGCTGAGGAAGATCGTGAAATGTGATTGAAAGGTACGGACAAAGGACCTTTGTTATGAACTTGGGTTAAGATTTTTGTTTATTTTGTTTTTGTCCAA
>CALSBV010010309.1:10004596-10047470 GCA_943590825.1 Bovichtus diacanthus | reverse complement strand
GTTTGTCTGGCCTGTGGCCAGTAGGCCCGTTCAGTAATCCACCCATGCACATGAGTCCAATCAGACAAATCTCCTCTGTCAGTCATCATGCCCCGGATATTACTGCTGACACATATCCCTTCAAGTGTTTTGCCCTGGTGAAAGCACCCATTATTCATCAGACAACCTTGTGGCATCCTGAAGAGCTGCTTAGTCACTTCGGCCTGAAGTCCCCATGGACGTGAATGTGTTTGATGTGTTGTTGTAGCAGTAGGAGCTGGAGGAGAGGCTGCAGGCGCTGCAGTCTCACGGCCCACAGACCAAGCTAGCAGACCAGTGTTTATTTCTGCTTGGCCCCACCGTTTATTTTCATGAGGTTATTATTGTCTATTTTGATATGCCTCTCGTGTTATTTTAGATGAGTCATTTGGCAGTGTGTGGGTACATGTGAGAACAGTCTGTGCCTCTGCGAGGACAGGCGAGACGCGTGCACGAGGGAGAGGATTGTATGTGTGTCTACACCGCTCCTCTGCTCCCTTCACTGGTTACCAGTAGCTGGCAAATCTGCTTCAACACTCTGGTTCTGGCCTACCGTGCGGTGAATAGATCAGGCCCTTCCTACATCCAGGCTATGATCAAACCATACAGCCCAGCTGGCTCACTTTGCGAGTGGGACCCAGATACCCCTGTTCGCTATCCTCGCTCCAAAATTGGCCTTGGCCAGTAAAAACGTTAAAAAAAAAGATTCCCTTTTCCATTTATTGGCTGCCTTATTTGAAGCTAATGCTTGAGTTTTTTTTTCTATTGCTTCTGCACACACTCATATGATAATGTCGGCTTCTGTAAACTGTTGAGCAGAGAAGCTTGTTTCTTTATCCGTCGTCAACAAACGCTACCAAGAGAAGATGAGAATGTGAAAGTCTATTGCCTGCTGCTTTTCAGAATGCTGAGCTTTGTCAACATTACATGATAGTACAGTACAAATAAAAGAAGCTTCATCTTCATCTTCAGCGTTTTTGTTTTCTGTCTAGTTAGGGAGAAATAACATGGATAATAGGTTTGTCTGTAGCCCAACTGTCCTCTGTTTCTCCCCCTGACTCCAACAGTGTCAGGCCAGGGGTAAAATGGGGGGGTGGGTGGGGTCCCAGGGGGGTGGGGTCCCAGGGGGAAGAGTAACCTCTTTCAGGCCCTAAAGAGAGGTCTCGAGCTGACCTGCTCTCGTCGTTCTGAAAAGCCCTGAAGACTCAAGGAGCTGGAAATAACTTTAAGAACTTTCACATGTTATCTTGTCACCTGTAGTTTTGTCCTGGCAGCAAAATGATATGAACCTCATGAAAATGACTGTTATTCTGAAGAGATCCTGGATGGATTATAAAACCTGGATACCAGACTTTCCACTGCAGTACCGTGAGTGGCAACTGAGGCAAATTGGCAGCAAGGCTGTATCCGGTTCTCTTAAAATAAGATTAGATGAGAACTTTATTTATCCCCAGGGAAATTATTGTGCAGCAGTTGCAGTACAAAGTAGGAAAAAAGGCGATAGCATAAAACATTTACATTTTTCAAAAACATAAATAAATATAAATAAACTTGTGCAGCCTCATCTCACATCACTGAACAATCTCCTTTGCACTCTCCTATTCCCTTTTTATACTTTTCCCCTCTTTTCTCAAACGATCCTCTCCACTTCAGCCCTCAGCAGCACTCCACACACTGAATGGCCGACTGGGCCAGTGCATGCTGGGACTGCAGCAGCACCTATCACGAAAAGACCTCTGTGTCACAAACAATAACCGCTGAAGAAAATAAGAGAGAAAATATTGTTTGTTTTTACCAGTAGTTATGAATGATTAATGTGGTCCCGGTTTGAATAGAGCCCAGTGAAAAGACTGTCACGCCTTCTCAGCTTCTCTTCAGACTACAGAGAAGCATCATGAGATCTTTGTTGTGTTTTATTGTGCGTATGTGTGCGGTGGACAGCAGACTTACGGTCTCTGTCAGGGACGACTGGAGGACGTCGCAGTCATTGTGATAATAAAGGAGGTGACTGTAATCCCTTTTGTCCTCTCCTTGTCTTTCTTTGCAATTATAGAACATGTGCACATGCATTTTTTCCGCTCTTTAATTATTTCATAGCTGCAGATAAATGCAGAGAGAATGTAGGAAGCGGTTCACCCTCTATCCTCTTCCTCTTTTACTTCGAGCCATCAGGTGCATCAGGACAGCTGCTCGGGCTGATTGGGCTCCGGAGCGATGGATTGAAAGGTAACTGCCAAATATTGATTGCCTGCAAGCCTCTGACCTTAACAAGAGCGGGCTTAGAGTAAAAACTGCTTGTCAGATTCTGCTACAACAATATCTGTGCTGCTGTCCGGCCTTCTGTCGTTGTTGTTTTTGCAAAATATGGACTCAGGATGATTAAGAGAGCAAAGTATCCTGACAAAACATTATCCTACATGCCAGAAAGAAGTTGAGCTAGTAAACTATACGTGAAAATAAGAGATCCTTGCTGCTTTCTCACAAAAATACCCATCACATTCTCAGTTACAGAGCTACTAGGAGCAGCTTTACCCCCTCCCCTCTATGTTGTATCTGTCCTTGAAGCAGCAGTACTGCCATCATCTTTGTCCCATGCTTCCAATTTCGTCCTCTAAAGAATTATGGGCTTGTCTGTCACTTTCTCAATTGCTTTCTCCTTTATCTCTCCAAGTGCGCAACAGGAAGCGAGCAAACTTCATCAGCTGTACTGACACTAGTTTAACAGTTTTTGTCATTCATCAAAAGCTAGTTTTAGCAAATAAAAACCTGAAATAAAAAGACTGTCCTGATGGGTCAGTGATCTAGATACAAACAAACCACACAACTGAAACATCTCTGGTTCAATTTAAGCCGGGAATTCCTCCCTGCAGAGGACATTAAGGAGGCAGGAAGTGTCTAATTAAAGACACTGTTGAGTTGCATTATTGGAAACGTAGGATCCAGTTTTTTCCAGAGCTTGACTAAAAGAGACATATCTCGGCCTCTGATGCTTAAAAATTGTGACCTTGTCTCTTGTGAGTTCCCCGACTTTATGGAAGTGCAATACTAAATCGCTCGGTCGATATTGTCTTTTTTATTCCCCGCTTGCTTCTTCCTTGTCAGAATCTGGTGCCTACATTGCCAGAGATAAGGAGTGGACTACAGAGGCCTGGTAAGTGCACTTCTTTCTCGCTGATGTTGACTCGACTGACATCACTTGAGGCAATTTATCAAAACATCCATTTACAAACTCTCACACAACTCGTACAGAATAATCCAAGTCTCATTTATCCATCCGTATGCTCACTACGTCCCAAACACATCGTGTTACCTAAAAACTTAAAACCCTTCTGCAAACAGTCTCACGCTTGCACAACCGCTCTTCTCGTCCGGACTTGCACGGAAGTGTTTTAAATAATAATTCTTTTGTAAATAAATGCATGTGTCTGGGAAGCAGTGAGTATACGATTGCATAAATGAGACTTGGATTACACTGCTTTAGGTGTGTGAGAGTTTGTTATTGTATTCATGAAAACTTTTCCCTGTTTTTGGATTCTTTGTTCACCGTGGAGGCATGCGGTTTTCTTCAAGAATTTAAGGTAACACGGGGTAAGTATACAAATAATCATTTTGTAGGTGACGTATTCCTTTAAATCCAACTGTTATTACAGTAAGTACAACTGAAGTGGTTAATTAATGCAACTCTACCATACTAGAGTATACTTGTTTGGTATTAAGTATGCTTTCAGAGTATTATCATGTGAACATAATGTGATTTCTGGCTGGCTGCCCATCAACCACGGAGAGTTTGGCTGGTGACTGATTGTAATTTCCTTCCCTGCGTTTAAGGTTGACTGAAGGTCACTGAGGAACACTTCCTTTTCTGTCCTCTATTCCTCCTGTCACATTTCTGCAGTGCAGACAACCTACACTTTTAATTCATTATATGTGTGGTCAAGTAAGAGAGCGGAACACTAAGACTCTTTTTTTGGGTAAGAGTTTAATTAACCTTTATCTGTGAATCACTGCTCCTGTATTAATATGTCCCGCTCTCTCGGGATTAGAATCACTACTGATATTTGTATTTCCTGCAAATCATAGCCGCTATACAGGTAAGCTCTTTTCACACATACTGTATCTCCCATGTTTCTTGAGCAAAGTGTGTGTGTGTGTGTGTGTGTGTGTGTGAACAGATAAGTAGATAAAGCTTTGACTCCCATCGTTTTTACCACATAAGCCTCTAGTGTTGAATGATAATTGTAATGGCAGATGTTGCTTTTTTCAGCCATGGTGGCTTTATGGATGGCAATGTGAGTCACACTTGCGGCGTTTAAGTGAAACGTCTGAACAACTGTCGGATGTGTTGCCGTATTAAGTAAGCAACACACATTCATCCCCGTCTCAAGATTAACTGATTAACATTTTATCTAGTCATCAAGTCATCGAGTTTATGGCCAATTATCTGCAAAACTAATGTTATTCCCATCAGCCTCAGCTGTACCTTGTGTTTAGTGCTTATTAACCAATGTACATGCTAAACATTAGGCTACACCTTCTTACCGTTAGCATTGTGAACATGTAAGCATGCTAGCGTTAGCATTTAGTTTAAATTCAGCTTCCCAGAGCCTTTTGCACGGCTGTGGACTCTTGTTTCAGTTGCTTGGAAAATAATATTCATCCACCGCCTTGCCTCTCATCCTCCTCTCACTGTGCAGCTTCCTTTCTCTCTGTGTCCCACTTTGTCACACAAGCGATGTTGGGGAGGTTATACTTAAAGTCAAACTAATTGATTTAGCTTAAAATCCTCTCAGTACATTACTCGTCAGGCTGCCTTTTGTCAGGAGTGCGACCTCAGAGCTCCCGTTTCTTAAAATGAGCATGAAATTGGATGACTAATCTACTTCAATTACTAATTTCAACAAAAAATCCTACCTGCCAACATCATTTTTTGGTGTTAAAAGCAGGAATGTTGGGTAATTGCTCTATTTTGTAACTCAACCAGTTCAAATCATAGAAATGCACTTAATATTATTTGATGACATAATTATGTGGCATTTTTCATTGCCTGTGACAGTGTGACATTAGACATTGATTTGTACTGTTTGAAGGTATTTTGTCACATTTTCTGCGTTTCTTGGTAGTTCCTCTCCTTTCAAGAACACATTTGTAGTTATAATTTGGTATCCCGGTGGCATCCTGGTTGTCAGTCAGGTGTACTCTTTTCTTTCTCTGTGACAGGTTGCGTTTCAGCATGACACAGTGTGAAGAAGGATGTGCTCCTTTACCTCAAAAAACCTTCTTCCACCCATTTCCTTTTTTTTTGTGGGGGGGTTGTCTGCTTTTGACAGCGCTTCGTTGCCGTTTCTCCCTATCTCCGCAAGAGCTCTTTCAACTGCTCTCAGCTGTCAAGGGTCCAACTTCACATGATTCCTCCGCTTAATTTATCCTTCCAAGTATTTTCAACTCATCTGCCCTGACTTCCCACTGCAGGTCTTATTGGATTTCGAATATGTAATTCTGTCTCTGTCTTATATCTTTTTTTTTTTTTACAGGAACTTACATCTCTATGAAAGTGGATTTTATCAATATAATATAATTCAATAAGTCATCAGCCGCCTTTTTTTCTTTGATTTATGATAGTACGTAGAAACCCGGGGGAACATGAACCTCAGCTTTCAACATTTGCACGTATTTCTGTCTAAATGGTTGAGAAACAGCTAAAATCTGAGGATGAAGAGCCCCTGCATCCGTACCAGAAGACTGCAGACGAACAGGACCAACTGATCCAGCATCAATTTTTTATTATTTTTTTAACTCATCATGTTATACTGACTCTAGATTATCTCACTTGGAATTATAAAGAACAAAAGCATCTTTGACCTTTGACTGATCTGCAGTGTTTTGATGCTCCTGGTGTATCCAAACACTATTGTCTGGCTCCCCCTGCTGCCCATTAGGCCAATTCAATTCTGTGGCATCCTTTATCTTATTTCTCTTGATCTACCGTAGGGTCAAAGTCAAAGTGCACTGAGGTCAACATATAAAACAGATAATTAAACCAGTAACGTTATAGGAGTGCAATGCTAAATCAGTGGAGTATTTTGATGTCATGATTTTTATGTCCCTCTGGGTTCCATACTTTCTCCAGCATGCAGCACAGAATCACTGTTACATCAAGTTTGCTGATGACACAGCATCATTTTCCTTCACCAGTGTCCACAGGGGAAGGATAGGCCTCTTCTGAAGAGACAAAACAAAGAGGCTTCTACACAACGATCACTATTACTTTTGCCACACAACAGCCGTGCCAGAGCTGCAGTTGAACCCAAATGAGGGTAGGCTAAATGCAATCTGGGATCAGAATTAAATCAACACATCATGTATTTCCTGTTTAAAAAGAAAGTGCATCAAAAAGGGTACACTGCAATTCAGCCCTTTTAAAATGAATTGCAGTTTATCTCTAAATTGCTTCCGTACTCAAGAGCTCCAGCTGCTTAAGATTTTTTCCCCTTCTTTAATTACGTGGAGCGCATTTAACTGTCAGCTCAGGTTTGGCAGTCTGTCTGCTGTCTGCTAAATAAAACATGAAGCGTCTATTTCTGTCCTCTCCAAAAACACTGTGCTCAGGAAGTGGCTGCTGTTGTTTACCTGGCCTGTTGTCATGTCAAAGATACCTCAGTTATATCATTTTATGCATGAGCTTTGATAAATGACCCTATCGTTTCTTCCACAACAGATATGTGATCATTTATAAAGGAAAATTCTTATTAAATATTATGGTGTGGTATATATATATATATACATATATATATCTAGGAGATATAAGAGATATATAGAAATTATTTTAACTTTGCACACAAAAAACATTTAGATTTTCATTAGCCTACTTTAAACGACCTGATGGCCTTTCCTCTTGCCCCACCCTCAAGATAAACTTTTTTAGCCAGATATTGTAATCAAGCCTTTAATTTAGAAATCCTCAGAATCTTCTTAATTCTGTTTTACAGTTTTATATTGCCGTTAGATTAGAATTAAAAGCATCACTTTTTATGAAGTCAGAGGGGGAAGAAGTGTGCTTTTTAGTATCAAATCATCTGTATGAAGTGACTGTCAGCATTTACTGGTGGAAAGTCAAAGACCACAAAGAGACACTGAGCAACTGCAGAGTGAAGCAAAACGAAAACAACAACAAAGAGATTCAGAACAACTACAAGGATACCACAAAGGAGGGGTGGGGAACATTTTACATGTCTATGTTAAGGGCCTTGTTATCTCATAATCTGTCCATGGCTGTGGGCTGTTTTAAATTACAAATAAAAGCTATTTATTTATATACTTTGACATCAGAATATTTAAATATTTCATATAATGTATTTTACACAAATAGAATATACTGAATAAACAATGTAACTATTAATAAAGTGTAGTTTATTATTGCCAAGAACCAAAGCTTTACATTCGAGGCACTTTGGCACTCAAAAAGGAGCGGGAGAGGTTGCCACCTGATGCTCCTGGAAACGTGACCCTCACTGCGCGCTGCATCCAGTCATTACGGTAGAAGAGTCCTCAGGTAAAGGTGCAGGTGATCGACAGGTGAGAAATGTAGCGCACCAGGAGGCACCACGAGAGGAAAGGGAAGGTATAGACTGGAGTATTTCATGCGCCATCCGGCACAGGTATGGATGTGAGAGGTCGAAAGGAATATTAAGGTAAGTTAATTAATGCGAGTATTAATTAAAGTAGCCTATTAGGAACGTTTAACGTGTACACGTGATGGCAATCTCATCGTTTATTCTTCACTTTGAATGCTAAGTGTCTCGTTCGCTGATGCGTTCAGCAGAAAAAGACAGAAGAGGTTCGGCGTAATTATGACATGTAGTGTAGTCTGCGCTCCCCATGCATGAGGAGACACTGACTCCCTTGTCCCTGGAAGGAAAACGCTGATTGTTTCCTCCGCAGGCTGTATGCTATTTCATTTGTCCATATTCCTGTACAATGTAGTGAGGGTTTTCTGTTTGGTATATATATATATATATATATACACAGTATATACCACCATATACATATTTCTTGTTGTTGATGATGATGATGCTGTTGATGATGATGATATTGAAGGGTGTGAATGCCTATGTGTCTTTTAAACCTTTTCTTCAATTTTCTTAATATAACCCATCAGCGGTCAGTCATTACAATCTCATGCCATGCAGCCAGACATTGTTCAAATCCACAGAACTTTATTTTAAATTGTAGTGTCAAAGTTTCCATGTATATCAAAATATTATATATATAATATATTGATATATATGCCTGGCTAAACTTTGGGTAAATGTGTATTAAATGATGCAAAATATATAGTACTGTCCGACTGTAAGGTTACTCTTTACAGGTCAAACTTTAACGATGAATGATGAATATTTCCCGTCCTCCTCCCCATCAGGACATATATGGAGCTGTGCGGTCCCAATATGAATGACAGTGGAGGCTCTCTCTGCCAGGTGAAGCAGCTTCCCTGCCACAGTGTCCCCCTTTGTCGTCTGCAAGCTAGTGGACACCACATGCGCAACCTCCCCCACCAGCCGTGGGTCAACCATCCAGCTCCAGCCATCGCCTCCAGCCCGACCATTGCCATCCGCCACAGGGTAAGTGGAGCCATGGCGGGCAGCTGCAGCAACGTGGAGTGTGCGGTCTCCAGATTGGGGGAGGATGCAGCACTGGCCCGAGACGTCTCCACAGAGAAGGTGGTGGTGACAGGAGGTGGGGGATACTTTGGGTTCAGGCTGGGGAGAGAACTGGCCAGTCGGGGGATGTCAGTGATCCTTCTGGACATGAACAAGCCTCCCTGTGATATCCCTGATGGGGCGATCTTCTATCAGGTATGGGACAGTGGAGAGGGACCCGAAATCCTGCTGTTATACCGATTCATATTTCTCTGTTTTTCCAACTGCATTTTACCCAATATTTTTGCCCTGAATACAACAATTTAATTCTAGTCAATACTCATTGACTCATACTCAATTCACATTGTAATTGTACAGGAAAAACAACACTGACAACATTAGTAATTATTCAGCCATACAGCTGTGGTTCATTTTGCTCAATAATACTGTCCTTGCACATCTATTGCCAATTACCACTTTAAGCTCTTCTTGTGAACTACCATTCAGAATGATGCAAAATATGACAAGACAGTCAATTCATCTTCACAAAGTTTGTGAAAAGGAACAGAATCTGAAAACTTGACCTCTGTCCTCCTCCAGCGGGCTGCTCTCTTGGCTGCGCCGCCACCGGGAAGATGAGACGAATATGCGGGTCGTTTTCTAGTTTCTGCCACTTTAGATTTAGTCCAATAAACAAACTAACCTAATGTTACACGGACTACAGCCCCGGTTAACATTAGTGCAAAGTAAACACAGATGGATCTGCCCCACGGGAAGATTGTTCTTGGACCGGTTCTCAGAGTTTCAGTAGTTTGGTCAAATGTTGTGTATTCTTGCCTACTGACTGACTGACTGACTGACTGACTGACAGGCATTACACAGGAGTAAATGCAATTTTATCTCTAAACATTAGAGATTGTACCGATGGTAAAATAGTTCCTCATCTTGTTTTGTCATAACATACACTGCAACTGTGTTATATATTATTAAGATGAGCTTTTAAATGAGCTTGTGGGCTTTTTCCTTCTCCCTGCACATTGAAGTTTAAACTTGTGGAAATAAACACAGCCAAATATAAACTCATTCAATGCCACTCGCATTCCCGCTTACAGATTTTTTACTTCTTGCATTGGTTTGGGTTATACATTACATGAAAAACAAAGAAGGTGTTTTTTTTTAATTTCACAATGTTCCGCACAGACTGAAATCATCTCTAGTATCTCTTTGCTTGACTGAGCGTCAGTGTGGTTAGTCTGCATTCTGGCTGCATTCACCAGATACAGATGAGTTATCTACCTCAGAGCACCAGCTGCTGACTGGGTCAGAGAGGGTGGAGACGTGTTTCAGGTTTCACCCGCAGGCCTCTTGGCACACTCACGTTAATTGCAACTGTCCTTTCAAGGCATAGATATTGACTCACATATACTCTGTCGCTGAACTTGCAAAGTTTGACAAGTTGGGACTTGTCAAACTGCTAATGTTGAGAATAAACATGGGCCTCAGGAGGTAGAGCAGGGTTAGCAGTCCATGTGTCAAAGTGACACAGATCCCCAAATTGCTCCAGATGATTGGACAGCACATTGTATGGAAGCCTGCTGCCACTGGTGTGTGTGAGTGTGTGTGTGTGTGTGTGTGTGTGTGTGTGTGTGAATTGGTAAATGAGAGGCAACAATTGTAAAGCACGATATAAATGCAATCCATTTACAATTTACCTGTCCATTTACACATTGAATGTGTTAGTGATAATAACAGATACAATGGTTTAGTTAAGATAAGCGTCCTCAGAGTTGGCATTAACTAATTGAGGGTCATTTTTCTTCCTTCTTTCTTACAGAGCGACATCCGGGATTATTCTTCACTCTATAGGGTGTGTGAAGGAGTGGACTGTGTATTTCACACAGCGTCTTACGGCATGTCCGGACCAGATCAGGTGACTTCCCTTCATATCTTCTTTAGTGTGTTTTCACCACTTAATCATTCAAACAAAAGTCATAGAAACAAAGACTGTTTGTTGTGAGGATGGTTCATTAGTGTACATTATTCTCTTCAGTGGCAAAATAAAGGATTACATTTTCATCTATTCCACCTTTATTTTCACTAAGACACATTGAGGAGTAACAGTCTTGTTTTAAAATTGGTAAAAGGTTTAATAAACACCAGACTTCCTTGTGAGAAGGGAAGATGAATACAACAATGTCTATTTAGCAGAGGATTATGATTTAATAAGAGCCATTGTTGTTCTCTTCTTACATAAGCACCTATAACATTAAAGCATTTTTATTCCATCGTCAAATCCTGGCACATTACCCACAATGCAACTTGTACGCAGATAATTCAGTCAGAGATTGCGAATATTTTGGTAAATGACTTGCCGAGTTGATGTCATATTATGCAGAAACAAACTAAACCGTTAGTTGCTGCCCATGCAGAGTGACCTAGATACGTTAGAAACGTTATTCATTAGAATTAAGTCAGGTAAAGCAATATTGTTGTGGATTTAGGGAATGTACTGCAGAAACAAGTCTGTTTCAAAATCACTAATATAAACAATGTAAAAAATGTCAGAGCAATAAAATACAATAAATAAAATAATTGTCGTCTTCATCCCCAGCTGACGTTGACTCAAGTGACATCACAGTCTATCATATTTCGTGCAGCTCTTTCTGGATACACAAAGGGTTTAATACAGTTTTTTTTCACATATGTAGCAGTTCTCCCCAACACCTGTAAACAGACTGATGTGTAAAATCCCCAGTTCACCTTTGATTTGATTGGATTTATTTGACATGTCCACAGATCATACACTGCGACGATTACGTATTCATTGAAAATGTCGAGGATAACACAATAGAGTTAAAGGATAACTTTTTTCCAATATGGTCCTCTGTACAGGAGGACAAAGATAGAAATAAAAAAAAGTCACTAGGACTAAGGTACCCTGAACTATCACATAGGCTACTTTAAAAACAATACATCCTTCCATGTACAACTAGGGAGCAAGGTAACAAAAAATAATACAGCCAAAAATATATACTTGTATGCCCAGCACAGCCTACAAAGAGTGTGGCCTCTCATCAGGCGCGCCCAACAAACTGTCCACCGAGCGCACATACCTACAAGCATGCAGTGCATGCCAACATACCTACATAAATACATCATACTTTTCTACACAACAAGTCATTCAAGTTATTCTCCACTTACTTTACGGCTAAATTTGTCACTGACTGTTTTGTTCACAAACACACTAGTACACTTTCACGCTAAAACACCCAGCGCTCCACCAAAAAGGCAATTAAAGCAAGCACACCTCACTGCAATTAGTCTCTGCTTTGCTTGCTGGCTTGTTTGTGAGTGTATGAGAGAGCAAGTAGTCATGATGTAAGATGAAGTATGTACTGAGAGTATTTTGTAATATCTTTCAGAAGCTATCATCCAAGCGATGAAGATTTCTGTTATAATCCAATCTGAGGTGTACATAAACTGCACAGAAAAAAATGGACACAGGAGGTGAAAATAAGTGATGTATTATCTCCATTGTTGTTATTCTATCTGTCTACCAGCTGAGGAAAGAGCAGGTGGAGTCAGTCAATGTTGGAGGGACCAATAATGTCATAAACGGTAACTATTCATGTGACAATGATCTTATAGTCCCACACATACTGTGATTAATACATTCGATGATTTCTGAATACAATTTGAAATCTAATACTTACAAATAATGGTAAAAGGGCATTTTTAAGGGGACATTATTAGTTTATTTTTAATCTGAACACCCCTAAAAGCCTCTTGGGATGTGTGTGATGTGTGTGATGTGCCTTTCTTTCAGTGTGTAAGGAGAGGAGCATCCCCAGGCTGGTGTACACCAGCACCATCAATGTGGTGTTTGCTGGGAAACCAATTGAGGAGGGTGATGAGGCCTCCGTGCCGTGTGTGCCCCCCAACGAAGTGAGTAAAACGAAAATAAATAAAAACAAAAACTAATTCATCAAAATGACTATTGCAGTGGTGGGATCGCACTAAGTACATTGACTTAAGTACTGTAAATGAGTGCAATACTTTTTCCCATTTTATACTACTTCATGCATTTACTTTTTACGTTTGTCCGACGGCATTGTTGTACTTTTTACTCTACCACATTTATTTATAAACTTCATTAATTTGCAAATTAAGATTCTCATTACAAAACATAATCGTCTAATAATTATTGATATTTTATTAAAGATTACTTTGATTCTCCTAATAATCAGTTAAAATCAGCCACACCTTTACCAGCTGCAACATTAAAGTGATGATTACACATTAATACATCAATAATTATGATCCAATAATATAATATACTATAGTCTGAAATGGTCCCTTCTGCTTAATGAATGAATAATGAATTTTTTGGTACTTTGAGTACATTTCCATGCTGATAGTTTAACCTTACATATCCATACATTCCTGTAAATGTCCCATACACCGATGTATCACCAAAACTTGGAAGGAAGAAAGCAACTGAAGACCAAAATATGAAAATGTGCGATATGTTTGCCTACATTTTAAGTATGTACCGGTACCTTTCTTTTTGTTCCAGCACATCGACCACTACTCCAGGACTAAAGCGATTGCAGAGCAGATGGTCCTCTCTGCCGACGGATGCCCCCTAAAAGGTGGGAAATATCGATGCGTGCAATGACAGAATTACATGAAAACCAGAGGAGATCGTAGCTTTTGGTTTCTGTGTAAAAATGTTTGGGGCGAAAGAGAAACACTAAAGCGCTGAGCGGTTGCCATGGAAACTCGGTGTGAAATCCAATACAACACCAGTGACACCAGTTAAAGTTTACAGCTGGACGGGACAGTGTCAGTTTGTAGTCCAGCAGTCATGTGACTATTTTACAAATTTCAAAATACGTTATGATGGGTTTCGAGTTCTTCCACGTTCTTTACAGTAATAGGTGTAAAGCTTCCCATTACCTCCTTCAGTGTAACCCGACACCCCATCAGTGACCATCACGTTATGCATTCCATTAAACGTAGAGCTGTATCATTGCCTACTGTAAGTTAAAGTTTGTGTATCTTCTACAGGGAGATGGGGTTTAAGTTTTTGTTCCACTACCTCTGCACCTCAGCAAAAGAGACAAGATACATTTACTCAAGTACTGCACTTAAGTACAATTAAACTTGAAAAACCAGATTGATTTTTACAAGTATAGTCCCTTGTTACCTTTCAGGCTAAAATATAGTAATTACATAAAAATAAGAATAAATAAAAGTGCTTTCCAACCTCCTTTGGCCCTTACAAAAAAGCAGGTTTCCCCTTTAAACTTCTCACATGTTAGCATTTAAGTGCAAGGCCCAAAGAGCTTTATGCTATCCAATGTTATCTGATACACTCAGTAGGAAATTTGAGGGGAAATGAGGGTGCAGGGGCCGAGGGCTTGTTCAGTTTAGTTTAATATGTTAGTCTAGTCTGCCTGAGTCATTGATCCTTTATCTGACTGTGGTTTGTGCAAGTTAGAATCTATGGCCCGACCCTGGCTCTGAAATATCAGGTGCCTAACCGTGCTGTGTATTGATAAATCTATGCCACTGTCCGTGGTGCTGAAGGAGCAGATGGATTTGTAATTGAGTCCCGCCCTTCGGACATTTTGTCCTTGGATCTATGTTATTCTCTTAACTTTATAGCCAGTGGTGGGTGGGGGGTCTTACTAAATACAAAACCAAAAAATTGAAATAACTTGTGAAGGTGGAGGTCTGCTACGGACCTGCGTCCTGCGGCCCTGCGGCATCTACGGACCAGAGGAGAGGAGACACCTCCACAGAGTGATGGTGAGAAAGATTAATTTCTTCTTGTGTCGGCACTGGAAAAAAAACAAACATTTTGCAGTATCTGAAGCCTCCCAGGCAGAATGTCTTTCTGCCTGAAGAGTTTACATTATTGATAAAGCTCCCGGAGCATCCAGTTACAGCTGCCTTTCCTTCCAGTCTGTCCTCTACGAGGCAGCAGTACAGGCTGCTGAAGGGCTGGCTGTGGTTGTTCTGGGTTTACTGTTGGCCTGTTTACTTTTCTTGGAGTTCTGGAGTTACTTTGACAAATAATTATGATTCCAAATCAGTAGCGTAATTATATCTACAAGGCCATTAGTTTACGTTTATTACAGTGCAGTAAAAAAAAAAAGTTTAAAATCCTCTGGGGCTCAGGTTGATTTTTGATTTGGTCTTGTTTGCCAACTTTCTATGCATTTATAGAAAGTCGTTTTTCGTTGACTTTTCTCACCCCACATGCATTATATCCTGTTTTCTTTTTTCTTTTTTTTAATCTAATCATTCAAAAATATTACAATAGAACCGTTTTGGATCTAAAAATATACATTTTCACTGTTTATACACAAAAAGTACTGCATAAATGAAGCGATGATAGAAATGATGTTTTTTCAACTGGCTTTCCCCTTGCCTGATGCCAAACTCTGCCTCAAACTTACAAAAAGTAAATGATTGATTGCTTTGAACTGCTCTGGTCTTAGTCCTGCTTTTAGTTTTCAATCTTGTAGGTCAGTGGTGTTTTTTTTTATTTGGGCAAATGATATGCACACACATGGCCAGAACACAAAATTAATAACAGGGAGTGATTTAACATTAACCACAAAACAACTCTCTCTCTACTTCCCTCACTCTCGCTCAGGTGAATGTGGAGCGCCGGTTATTCAGCTTCAGGTTCGGTGACCCCCGGGCCAGGATGAACTGGGTACATGTAAAAAACCTGGTGCTGGCCCACACCCTGGCAGCCGAGGCTCTCACACTGCAGAGGAACTGTGTCGCTGTGAGTTCAGACAAACAGACAAACAGACAAACAGACAAACAGACAAACGTGATCAGACGAAGAAAACCACACACAATAAATCAGAACCTGGAGGGGTATGCTGCTATAGTCAACCTTTCTGTTCTGCACATCACAAACTAAGACCAAAGATAGGGTACAGCTGTGTGTATGTTATTAATAACCACTGGCAGCTATTTTATAGTTTGTATAAAGATGTTCATTGTTTTCTGTTCTTTTGCAGAGTGGACAGGCGTATTTCATTAACGATGGAGTTTCATTCAATCTGTTTGAGTGGTTGACACCTTTGGTGAGTTAAATGATAGGGCGGATGATGTATATTTTTCTTATTGTCAACTAATCTCATGAAAACACCAAAACCAACATTGAATCGATCCTACTAACAAGTCTGTGAAGCCAAAGCTCGACGTACGTCGTAGAGCTCCATTGTTGTCTAAAAACTATTATCTACTACTACTATCTATTTTTACTGAATTCCACAAACACCATCCTGTTGCTGGAAACACTCACATGCTCCAAATGTGTATTTATCCGCAACTGAAAATAGTCCCTAACATGATGCACTATTTACTCCTGTTTGAGTAACGTTTGCTAAAAACTGCAGTGACAAGCTGTTTAAGAAAATTACGGAGCCTTTCAAAAAAATGAAACTGTACTTCTGTGAATGAATGGGCTTGAGACTAAGTGCTACAGACAGGATAGGGAAATTAGAAAGTTGTTAGTTTTGGCCTTTTCATGGGATTTTTCGACATTAAGAAAAACATAGAGTAACTCCTGCCTTATCCTTTCAACTGACAAGGATATTTACACTCTAATTGCAATGCATCTTGTCAAAACTTCCTTCTGTTTCATGTTTCCATTGCAGTTCGAAAAGCTGGGCTACAGCCAACCGCTGATAAACCTGCCTGTTTCACTTGTCTATTCAGCAGGTAGTTATTCTCTCTTTCTCTAAAAATTGTACACCTTTTAGATCACATTTGTGTAAAAATGTGGAGAGTTGTTACTTACACTAACTCTATACAGTATATGTTTTTCTTCTCAGCCATCCTGGTGGAATATTTACATGTGTTCCTGAGACCAGTGATAGAAGTGCCTCTCCTCTTTACCAGAAGTGAGGTAATTATGCCTCTTTCTGCCTCTTCTATCTCTTTCAAAACATTCATTTGGAATGAATTCTGGAAAACCAACCTTTTCTATGTGTCATGCCACAGCTGAACTGCTACAGCTGATTCTTGGAAGAAAAACTGAACTATTTTATAACTCAAATTCCCCAAAAAGTTCCTTTAGCCGTCTGATCTGAATGAACTAAGTGAGAGATATATTTTGGATCTTAATGACAGGTCTATAGTGTTGAAAGTTGCAACCTACCTAATTGAAAGTGTATGTCTTGTGTGTTGGAGATAGGTTACCTGGTCTCTCATTAGCAGATTCTTGTTTAAGTCTCTCCCACAACAGTGAAGACAGACTCCATCTGTACACCCCTATACTCCCCCTCCCTCTTTTGATTCTATATCTTGTGCATCAAGTATTGGCAAAAAATGAAAGTTCTCTGAGTCACCAAAAACATTTGAATACTATCCACTGGTCTGTAGCGCCATTAAGAACTATAATGTGTCAGGATGAGGGGAGTTAGCAGTAATCCTGCCTGGAGACACCTTTACGATGTGTCTTAAGGAGCCCCGGCTGCGGCCTGTAAGGTGCTCATGAATGTGTGATGAGACAGAAACCAAAGCTGAGCCTGTGGGCCCGCACCTGGAGCTCACTCTGTCAGACAGCTGCTGGCCCGGGGATTGATGATTGTCCCGTGAATAAAACATAAACTGCTGTGGGTCAGAACGGGAAGTTCAAGATAAAGTCTTCAGGAAGTGACCTCAGTACAGTGGCTGTTGCTATGGTGAGCGGAGTCGGGCAGCCTCTTGGCTGGGGTCAAATGATCCTGCCAACTCTCAGGTTAAGCCATCGCGTCATGTGCAGAGTCTTTCCTTTTGCACATAAATTTCAGGTCCGCAAACACATGGAGGACGATTTTTAATAAGCCTATTTTAAAAATCGAACTATAAAGGTATGACCTGTTTTAAGGATTTATGTCTTCAGTGTCACACCTCACTACCACATCAGCAACATCACAAACTATATACTTTGTCCTGAGTAAAGTAAGGTAATGCCTGTGGCAATGAAGTCCAAGTGAGGGAACATTGAAGGAAGTAAAAAGGCACAGCTACCTGAGAGAGAGAAATACTGTATAGTCAAGATGATTGTCAGCTCAGACAGGATGAGCCGGAATCAGCAGTTTGGGGTTGCAGTGTGTCCAACAAGGCTGATAAACAGGTAGAGCATTCCTTAACAGTCTGTCACAAGTCATACAGAGGAGATCTTTTATAAAAGGGTGCACTGCTTAAGGCAGCTTTAAGCCATGAGAGAAGAAGAACCGACTCGTGTGGGAACAAACTTCTCATGTCTCACTGGTGTTGGTTTGAAGTCGTCCATCACTTCACATGCAGACACTCTATCCCAGAATTGTTCGAAGAGGCAGTAACCGGAGACATCCATCAATCACAGGCTATCAGAATCGAGCTTCTAAAGATGATTTATGTCTTGATGAAACATTTATTTGACATAAATGTCTTCCACTGCAGGTAAGGAGCATAGCTGTGAGCCACACATTTAAGATTGACAAGGCCCGTCGAGAGCTGGGTTACTGTCCGAAGTCCTACAGCCTGGAGGATTCTGTGGAGTGCTGCCTGAAGTCCAGAGAGCCTCGCTCCAGCTCGGCTCTTTTCAGCCTCTCCTGGACCCCCCAGCTGCCCCGACACCTCCTCCTGCTGCTGATGGGCCTCAGCCTGCTGCTTCTGGTGCTATCCTGCATCTGTTAGAACTAAACCATTTTTACTGGAAACATACTGGATGAAGCAGGTCAATAAAGTTTGTGAGGAAATGAAATGTTTGATGATCTATTCTCGCCACATGTCACTTATTAATGAAACCCACTAGATGAAATAAAATATGCCTTAAAGATAAGACTTCAGGACGTCACGTCATGTAAAAATGTCTTCCATCTTTTTGATGTTGATGTATGTGTGTCTGATTTCCAAATGATGAAGCTACCAGAATGTTAAAAAGTATTATACCTGAGTTGTGTGAATGTTATTGATTTATCTGCAGTTTGAAGTTACTATGATTTCATTAAAAGACAAAAGAAAAAATCTAATGTTGTACTACAAATATGAACATTTTGATTGATTGTATTTTAAGCATGTTTCCTGGTTCTATTATAAGGATTTGTTGTGATTTACACCTATTTAGAATTTATTAAGTATTTAATTAGTAATTTTATACACTTTAAAAATAAAACCATTAACAATGATTGCTTATGATAAGTGCATTCATTTACAAATTCTCTCTCTCCTGTATTGAAAAGAAAAGCATCCTTTTTCCACAAGGCTCCACAAGGGTGCGCACTTGCACTGCTAAAGATTTCCTCAGCGGTAAGTAGTAATCTGTAGCAGCAAAACTAGTATTACAGGCCTATGTGAGTAGTGTGTTCGAGTAATTAAGTAAACAAGAGTATAACAAGTGTGTACATATATTGAGAGACAAAAGGGAAGAGTCCTGGCAGCGGTGGGATTCGAACCCACGCCATCGAAATGACTGGAGCCTAAATCCAGCGCCTTAGACCACTCGGCCACGCTACCACTAAGCATCTGGGAAACGCTTTAAAATTTAAATACTCGTGCAAAGTACGACATTCCAGTCTAATGCTTAATATTTTCGCATTTAACATACATCGTTTTGGATACAAAATATTGATTTGACACGAGACAGTGATTTTTTAAGTCACAAAGAAAGAACATTATGAGCTTTGATAATGCCTTTGTGAGATTTCTGATTGTATGCTTATGGTCTTGCCAAGACCTGTCCCCTTTACGCAAGCGTGGTATGCAATCCCCTTGTTTGTAGGTTCATTAGATTTGAAAGCAGGGTGGGGAAATCTCAGTTATGCAAAACCTAATTATGGAAAAGAGACAAAGCCCCATTAATTGTTCGCTGGGCCACAGAGTACACTGGGAGGTGGAGGTCTTGAAGAATGAGGAGTCCTGAGAGAAATGCTTCACTGATGTCGTGTGTTTTGATTGTTTCTACAACACACTGCAGGGAGTTCAGGTTGAAACATCTCTGCGAACATAAACTATGTAGTGATGCTATCTCTCTTGCTACAGCACCTACAATTCAGCTTTTAGATGCACGCACTGATGATGCCAGAGTTGGTCATTTAGACATTAGGACACAGAGAAAACTCCACAGGTTCTTGCATCAATGTTTTTTTTAATAATTACTTTCACAGTTTCAAAAAAGCATATTGTCAAGTGCAATACTATACTGTATTTTAGTACATCAGCGTTGTCCATTAAGCATCTTCTTTCACATGAGCATCACATCACATGGAAAGTGAAAGTAAAATGACAACCTCATAACAACGTTTTGAACTCAGACTTATAAATAAACCGTTATTTAAGTATTTCCGTACTTTACGGTAACCTGATCAACCCAATTACGGTTCTATATTAAAAGCAGGAAATTTCCAAGTCAGAAGGAATATTCCGACAATTTGAGGCAAAGGAAATTGTTTATAAACCTTTCACCTTTCTTATGATTTTTTCCATTTACCTCGGTATTATTTTTTTCAATCACCTGTGCCAGACTGAATAGTACATCCTCAAAATAAGCACCTCAGTGTACACTTACTTTCACACTCAGCTGACCAATCTGCTTTGCTTGTTTAACAACAAAGAAAATAAATATAACTTAAATCTTCTTTCAAAAAAATTATAAATAAAAAGGAAAATGTGATTGAGTCATAAAAAGTGCAGAGCTGTTATGTGTCTTATTGGCATAAAGACACTCGTCAGAAACTAGTAAAACTGTTTTCCAGTGTCCACTCATATTTCTCTGGTGACACTCCAATGACCAAATATTGCCAACTTACAAAAAACAACCCACATTAGCTGTTAAGCTAATTATCATAAACTCCTGAGTCTTTAGTTATTACATAGCGACAGTTTTTCATCCTATTACAACATTCCAACATTTCTGTTTACATAAGTCGTACATAACAGCTACATCTCCAATTTAGGTCAACACACAAACAATATTCCTTGTGTGCATTTCTCTCTCAAGCACCAAGTGATCAAAGGATCACAGTCTTAACATTACATAAACCCTGAATACTGTTAGAGGTTGTACAACACACTGGAGTGTACTTTTTATTAGCCGAGGATCTGAGAGTACATATTATTCAACTATAAATATCTCCCCATAAAATAATTCTTTACCACCTATAGTTTTCTGTTTGTGTTTTTTTTTTCGACTTTGTTGTGGACTCTTACTTAGCTGCTTTATATAACACTTAATTTTTCGATACGGACGGAATAAAAGTAACAGTGCTGACTAACAAAAGCATGGGTGTGTCAAAATGACAGGAGATAAGAGGATTGCAGCTTGTCAAGTATATTGTATCCGCACCCTCTGGATGTTGTTATAATAAAACAACATCCAAGTTTCTCCTTTGTCAAACACTGACAGACGCAAACAAGTCCAAGGATCATGAATAATAAAATCATCTGCCAGAACCCTGGGCATCACTGTCCTCGACCGGATGTCTGTTGTCGCCAAGGTCCTCTTTGGTCTTTTGGATGCAGGTGAAAATCTCCTTGAAGAGAGCCTTGTACTCAGGCTGCTGGATGTCTTCAACAACTGTCATTTCAGACAGAGCCACTGAGGACCGGCGGCGGCGGGTCCGGCCACTCGCACAGGGACTGCTGGACGTCTGGACAGATTTATGGCTGGGCCCGTCTGCCTGCTTGCACCGCCGCAGCAGCTCGTCATATTTCACCTAGACAACAAACACATAAAACACACAAAATGTAATCTTAAGATTGAAATTCTGCAACAAGAATACCTTTTCTCTGAATATTTATCATGCGTAAATTGTACCAGACGTGGTATGAATACGCCACCTGCAGTGCGCTGTACTGTGCATCCACCTCGTTGAGCAGAGAGATGCCCCTTTGTTTCACCGCCTCCGCTCGCCTTATACACAGCTGCTCGTGACCACGGCGAATCTCGTCTGGGTTCGTCGCTCTCAAACCGCTGTCACTGTTACACCTCTGCCGGATGTATGTTCTCTGCTCCTCTTCCTTTTCTACCTTCTCATCCATCTCATCCTGCGCCAGTCTTTCTTCTGAGGCAAAGAATACTGTATCAGGCAACAGCAGTCTTCTTGCACTGAGAGAGTGAAGGGGACAAGGGGGCATCAGTCTCAAGTATTTTAAGGAAATTACATCTGTTGTAGGTCTGTAGTTGGGCTGTTTATTCCACACCTTTTTAAACATTAAATTAAGGGACGTTTTAAGGACCCTCCAGGTGCAGGAGACATTTGCAGACAGCGTAACGTACCGTACTTACTAAAGTTAAGTAAAGAAAATATATTAAAAAATCTTCAATTTCTGTTCTTGCACAAAATATATAGTTCAAGCACTTTCAATGACCCATATCTATTTTTGTCTATTTTTTGAAACTTTCAAGGCCTTAAATTTTACCCCTCAAATTCACAAACTTTCAAAGATTTCATAGACCTATGGGAATCACGGTACCAAATGTTGTAATCCCAAGTCTCAGTCATAAAGTTGCAGCCAAAATAATTTGACAATCTGAATCTAGTTTGTCTATAAGTCAGTCCTACCTGTTGGCACATTCAGCACGCCACAGAAGACGCAGCTGCTCCACTTCGGCCTCAAGCTCCTTCTGCCTGACTCGGCAGCCGGCCAGCAGGGCCAGCCGCTGCTCCAGGTCTCTGTTCTCGCTGGATGTCAACTCACTCTCACGCTCTGCAGCCTCCCTGCGGCTCCGCTCCACAGCTATCTGGCTCTGAAGGGTCTGGACGGAGCGCTGGAGAGACGTGTTCTCCTCCTCTGGATCTTGGCCTCTGTCTCTCTCATAGAAAGAGCCCCGCGGTGACCAGAGTCCATCCATACGCAGACCATTGTGGGATAGATAACTGAGCCAAGACAGGGAAATGTCAATAAATGTGTGAAAATAGCACTTTCAGAATAAAACAAACAAGCAATGAGATCACAATACATGGACAGTACATAGGTGTAGCCATGGGTATCATTTTCACTGGTGATGGGGGCATGTCCCCCAACTTTTCAAAATCCTAGTTTTTGTCCCAACTACTTTTACAGTTTTAGTTTGATTCACTAACTAAAACCTCTGTAAATAGTGTCCAGTAGGGAGCGATTTCTGGGGGATTTTTTTGCCCAGGGTGCTAACTTTCAGGCAACCCGAGAGAGAGAAAAACTAATTCACCTTCTCCACGTTTTTCTTTTGAGGAAAACAAAAATCCTTTAATCTATGCTTTTAATGCAGTTAAGGAGAGTGCTCTACATAATAAAGATGGAAATATGAAGTTATTTATCATTAAGCGTCAGGTCTCTATCACGGAAAAGTAAACAAGATTATAGTGCATCTATAATGCAGCAATTCAAACAGCATTTCAAATTTTGGTTACACTCATAATTGAATGTACCGTACTTGACGTGACACGTAGTGACCTAAAGCAACAGTTGCATGTATGTATCAGTGCACTGCTTACAATGGGGGAGGATAAACTTCCTCCTACTTTGGATTATGTCTAAATGTCTGTTAGGTGACCTGTAGATGTCCAGTCAGCATACAAGGGGCTGAGACAGCGAGGCTAAGAGACGATCAGACGGCAGACAGGAGCTCTTACTATTCACATGAACTACCCTTCACTTCTTTGGTCTCATGTGAAGGTGCAGGAAAGATTAACATCTGAACACATTGCCCTGGGTATAACAGGCAGATATACCTGAATATGCTTTCGGTAAATTTTTGTCAAAATGCCCACATTAACTACTGCGACTAGGGCTGTATCGAATGTCATTTTCTTAAGCTTCTATTGAGGTTTTTTTGAATGAAGCTTTGACTGTCTGTCGTCATACTTTATGATGTCATCACCCTAGAAAATAGAGGAAAATGTATATAAATGTAATTTTAGATGCTGTTAGATTGCCCCATTAATACAGGTGCGTGCCTCCCTTTGTGTTTGGCAAGTGGGAGAGCATTGAAAATGTTGTTTTTTTAAAGGCTAAATGCCAACAAATACTTATTGACACTTTGAAAATTTCGGGAAAAGATCACATCTATTTTTTTTCGATGAATTTTAATGTTTGGATTTTAACGCTCTGGGGTTATTAGAAGTGTTTGGACCACAGGAGTCAAAACAGTCCTACGCAGCATCCACTGGAATCTAATTCTCCAAATTAGTATAATACTAATTATATTAGTGTAGCCTAATCTGTATTTGCAAATGTGCAGAAATACCGGGTTTAAATAGGATAAATAGACATGTAATAGGGAAAATAGAAAAGAAGCTGCGCAGCATTCGAATGTTGATTTAGAATTTGAACGTCACCGTTATGAAAGAAGCTTTGAACTGAGACCTTATCTTACAATACTGTATGGATCTACAGTGCATTTTCCTCTCTCTGAAAATAGTCCCTCTGTCTCTTCCTGCATTTCTGCCATTAGCACTGTACAGCAGAACATGTGCAATGACACACAATGCAATGCATGAAATACCTGTCATGGTGTAAGTCGTACAGCTCTTTGAGACAAGACACACTCTGTGCTCCGAGGTTGCGTCGCTGCTCTGCCAACTCTCTCTTGTTTCGCTCTGCCTGAGCAGTCTTTAGCTCCTCCACCTGAGTCTGCAGGTCCTCCATGTAGGTCTGAAGCCCTTCAATGGTCTCTGTTAGACTGAATGGGAAAGAGGAGAAAGAATAATGTGGCACTGCACCTAATCAAATATGCGACGTATAATTATGTAAAAAAAACATTTGAAAGCCAAATTCATTGATAAGTGGACGGACCTATGGATCTTCTGCTGGGCCAGGCGGCTGTCCTTCACTAGTCTCTGGTTGCCTTTCTCCAAATCCCTGGCGGACACGTCCAGCTGCTCGTACACTTTGGCGTGCTGGTCGTTCATCTGACGCAGCAGGTCCACCTGCTTAGTCAGGTACTGGTGAACAAGAGAGGGAAATGACAAAGATTTAGTTTGGTTTGTGTTTTAGAGGTCCGTTACAGTGTATCTTAAATAAATGACGTGCACAAATCAATTGAGTTGTTGTCTATTCACCATCTTCTACAATGTGAGGCTTGGCTGCTTTTCTCTGTTTTATGTAATTGGAAACTGAACATGTTTGGGTTTTGACCTGTTGGATGGAAAAAATTAGACAATTGAAAATGTTACCTTGGGCCATGGAAAATTGTGTTGGATGCTTTTTATCTGAACTGATTATGAAAGTAATTGTTAGTTGTTGTTGATTCAGATTAGGGGTACGATATAATATATATATATTAGATTAGATTCAACTTTATTGTCATTGTGAAGAGTACAGGTACAAGCCTGAACTAATAAAAATGCAGTTAGTGTCTAACCAGAAGTGCAAAAATATGCTATATTATATACAAAAAGTGCATTGAGTGATGCTACAGTCAGTTTGATATAAAACAGAAAAAAAGCCAGAAATCTCCATATTTGAGAGGCTGAAAACAGCATTTGCTGACATTATTGCATAAAAAAATGACTTACATATTACTACAGCACAGCCCTGCAACACACACTGCGTGAGGATGAGGGTCAGAGTGCCGTATGGGGATTACCATATCAACCTCAATAAATCCTCAAGCCACTGGCCCTCTAACTGCCTTAAACAAATTAAGGCACTTATCTTTGTTGGCCTGCTGAATGCCATGTCCTCAAACTCAAATAGATCAGCACCGTCTGCGTATGCCAAAATGAAATGTCTGAGCACTGAAATGTGAGGCCTAATTGTGTTTGTTTATAAGCTTTACCTGAAAACTCACAAGTTAAGCAAAACCTATGCTCTGCTGTATTAAAGCAAACTGACATAAACGCCAGAGAGTTTGATCTAGTATTGATTTAGGGAATAGATGAATGACAAATAACTATTTTGTAGCAAAAGCAAAAAGATCTTGGTTACTTGAACAATGTGGACTCGTATCCCTCCCACGGACACTAAACATTACATTAACGCACATCTTTGGTGACTATATCACTGTAAACTGCATATTCTTTGTATACATGTCTACGTCGTAATGTGAACCTTTGCACATTCTTGGACAATTTTGCACAAAACCGCCACTTCTAAAAACGGGAAAAAGCTCTTTCATTTTAATTCAGATATAGTGTACATATTTTTATTTTCCATATATTTATTGAAACTATGTTTTATTTTATTTTCTCTTAGTCTGTTTATGTAATGCACCAATACACCAAAGCAAATAAGCTGGTGAAAGTGTTTCTATAATTAGGTAGACACACATCCTGACAAGAAGCCGTACCAAAGGCTCACTAGGTCAGACCGGTCAGGATTATATTAGCTTTTACTCAACCCTATTTAAAAGATGACAGACATTCACTATGACACCTCCCCTGCAGTGAAGAAGCTTTTCAGACTGTGGATTTTTCTCAATGAATCTCCCATTGGAGGATTTACATACAAACACATGTTTGGCAATAAATGGATACAGTATGCATTGCTCACACACTGTCCTCAGAGAGTTTTTATTGCTGCTGGAGCCTCATGAACTTGGATGAGTTCCTTCCTAACATTTATCACCTCTATCTCCTGCAGCTGCTCCTGGTTGGTGGAGTACAGCTGCTGCAGGGCCTGCTCCAGCTCGTGGTTCCTGTCGAGGAGGGTTTTCCCAAGCGCCGCTGCCAAATGGAGATCTGTCAAAACACCGGAAAACATGTAAACACAAGATACAAGACACTTTCAATGCCCAAACACAGGCAACGGATAGAACTAGACTTGTGTAAAGGGTAAACACACACACAAACACACACACACACACACACACACACACCTCATTGTCTCACACTATTAAGTATCTGGCAATGGTGAATCACAGAGGAATCTAAGGCATGCCTTGGCATCTCCTTGTGAGCCTTTCTCCCACTAAATTCTCTTAAAATCTGGATCTTGTCCAGCGACATTATTGACTAGTCCTCTCAAGTGAAGTGAAGCATGTTTTTGTGGTACTGCATTAATAACAATACGATGAAACCAAACATGTTTCACGCAATAAGCAGTGTATGCCTTGTGCTTTTTTACTCAAACGTGTCACGTGGCTACCAAATAACAACCTTGAGCCCTACTCTGAAGTCCTTAGAGTTGGTAGTGGAGAGGAGGATGCTGCACAAACTGTTATTCTACTGATATGTACAAAGAGTAAATCAGTTTGATTCAGCTACTCTGTGGAATGCTACAGGAAGTCTTTCCTTCCCGCAGCCATCACTCTGTTTAATGAGCCGCCCTCTGGTTCTCCTGCCCATGAAGCCTAAGATTTAGGCAACTCGGACAGACTGCTCACTTTGTCAATTATTTGTACATTCATCATTTAATTACAATAGTAATTAATTATGGCAGCGACTAACAATTATTTTTATTATCGATTAATCTTCCCCGCAGGCCAGAACCCAGACATATTCACTTGTATTTTATAAATGGCAAACAGAAGCATCAAGTCTAACACTTAAGAGGCAAAAACCAGTGAATGTTTAGCATTTTTGATGGAAATTCTATTTGATTATCAATTTAGTTGCTGAATATTCTTTTTGCAATCGACTTATAGATTAATCAACTCTTGCTTTCAGTTCCCATAATGTATTGTTGTTAATCTTTCCAATGCTATTCACTGTTCACTGTCATCTCACCTTGCCATACAGCAAATATAAGAGAGTGATGTTCTTATTTAGCATTAATAAAGTACTCCATCTATATACCTTTATATAGATATTTATCTTTATCTAAAAAAAATAAAAACCTTTGTGGACTTGTCAGCAGCACAAACAACAGGCATGAGAAGCAAGTGTATTAAACAAAAACAACCAACACAGGACCTGTGACAGCTTCAGGGAAGCAGCTTTCACCTCATGACCAATGCGATGATTTAGTCACAAGAGTAGACTTAAAACTTCAATCTCATCATATGTGAGACTATTTGTTAGGGCTTGTGTCATCATGTCGTTAGTGCAGAGAAAACCCATATGACCACCAGCTAACTACGAAACTAAGTGTGTCCCATAACTGATGCGATGATAACTCAGTTATATTATTCTGTTGTAATAACACAGTCAGACAGAGTTTAGGGCGCGACCGCAGAGCCGAGCAGCTCTTACCATGTTCAAGGTCCTGCGGGTCGTACCAAGTCTCTCCATTCTTGTCAAACTCTTCCTCCAAAATCACGTCAGTTAACATGTTGACAGCCGAAAAACAGTAAGCGGCTCCACCTGACAGAAACCTGACACATAGGTGTGTGAGGTCTAGCAGACTGAAGGTGTCCGCTGTCCACCAGTGTGTGTGGAGAAATGTCAACTAACATCTTCCCGGTGTGAGTGAGGCGTTAAGTCTGTTGTCTACAGCAACGTGGCAAATACACCCCAGCATCCAGCAGGCGGCATATGTAGAATTACTTTTAAATATCCCTTTATTTCAACCGAATATTCAAATAAACTTTCACTAATATTCACAAACTAAGTTATACAGAAAAGACTAACTAGTTAATTAACTGTTAAACATGTTTAAAATGTGTTCGTTGTTGTAACTTCCTGCTTCGGTTGAAATGCACTTTTATCGACGAATCAGGAAGCAGCAAATTGAACCAAACAACTCTTCTGGCCAATCAGATGTTTAAAGTTTTTTTTTTTTTTTTTAGCTAGAAGCCCCGCCCAGCCCCGCAGACCCAGAAATTGAGTTAGTCAGGTAGTTGAGTTTAAAAAAAATGTAATACAGCTTCAGTAAACATTTAATAAGTTTGTTTAACCCGAAGAAACATCGTGACATGTGGACATCATTACATGAGACAGCTGGAACAACAACAAGCTCAGTGCTGAACGCCTCTCTGCTCTGGGATATTGACCAACTTCACTATTGTTGCTATTAGCAGTCATTTGAAGCAATGCTAAACAACAGTAGCCTAACATAATTATTGCAAACTACCACCTTCTTTCGCTCGAGCCGGTTAGACCATCAGGTAACTTGGGTGTTACCACCTGGGCTGCCATGGCCGTGGAGGAGAAACCTGCTTCCGGAAAAAATTATGTAGTCCGACCTCTGATACATTTTGGGCTGAATCCTGCAGCTGTGGCTTATGCTATGACTACACTGGGATCTGCCATGATAAACAACATATTCAGCTTCTACTATGTCAAACTCTTTCTCAATAAGTACAAGATATCAGAGGGAGCATTCCACCAATCACAAGTGAGTATATTATCTCGACATTGCAGTTCTTTGTATACACATGTATATCAATGTAGTAGATCATAATAGGAATAACACTGCTATAGTCAAGAGCAAAAGGGACATTTTTAGGACTGCTTTCACCAAGATAAAGGGCTGCAACTTATTATTACTTTCATTATCCATGTGGTTGTTTACTATTTTTATTGATCAGTGATCATTAATTGTTTATTTAATAAAATATCTGGCAATATTGAAAAATGTTCATTACAATTCCCCACAGTGTGGGGTGATGTCTTCATATTGCATATTTCTTTCGGCCAGCTGTCCAAAACCTAAAGATACTCACTGAATTTAAAACTAGAAAAGTGCACTCAGTACAGTGCGGATCTCTGCCAGGTGTGTCCGGCCTTAAACGACCACTGCTGTAATGTTTGATTGAATGAATATAGGCGTGTAAATCTGGACAGTAACAATTCCTAATCCCTAAAGGAAACAAGATTCCAAACTGAAGCAGTTGTTGATCACTTGTGGACCCTACTGGCCGGTTTAAGAGTAGTGAGCAGTCAGCAGTCAATAAAATAGGTTTTTCAAAAATTGTGAATCACTTCAACCATGAGAGTTCCTTGAGTCATTAATGTGCACAAAAAATATCAGGCTGATAGGTTCAGCAGAATGCGAGATTAGCTGTTGAGAGACGAACACACGCACACACATGACCGAACACTTACTCCTGGCGGAGACAATCATGTAAGATGGAGAAAAGCAGCAAATCCTGACTACCTGTAACATTTTAATCAATAATCCTATCTCCACAGGTTGTGTACATGGTGTGGAATGCAGTCAATGACCCTCTCTTTGGCTACCTGCAAGATAATTCCAGAGTGCCCTGCTGCTCTCAGCGACGTCTCTCCATCCTTTATGGTGCTCCCCTCTACTCACTGGCTTTTCTACTAGCCTGGTTCCCATGGCAGACCTACAGCCCCGGTGACTGGCTGAGCGGCCTACACTTGACAGTGGCACTGTGTGCTTTTGACGCCATGCTGACTTTTGTGCTGCTGGCACAATGTGCGTTGTTTGCAGAGATTTCCAGCCACCATCAGAACCGACTAAGACTTGTAAAGTACAGCCAGGTAAGGATTTTTTTTTATCTTCATTTAACAGGGTAATTGTCCATCCTTCTCACATCTCCTCCCTTTTATTTCCCAGGTGGCTTCTCTCATTGGTTCCTCCAGTGTCCTCTTCTGTGGTGTGCTGTCTAGAAACATGGAGGACTTTGAGTCCTTCCAAGCCTTCACAGTGCTGGTTGCTATGCTGAGCTGTGGCTGTATGCTCTACACGGGCCTCCACAGTGAGAGCCGCTTTGACAAAGGATTTGAATCAGATGCACCAGGGCCTGCTGACCAGACTTTCCATCAATCAGCATTTTCCTTCTCCATGTTAAAATCTTTGACGTGGCAAATTCTGAGCAACAGGGACTTCCAGCTTTTTGTGTTAATGAACTTCTTCCAGGTTTTCATGTTAGCTTTCTTTAATAATTTTACCATGATATTTGCTGAGTACCTGATTCCTCCGAATGTGCTCCCATCACTTGCAAAGAGCATCATGTATGGAGCGGGATTCATCTGTCCACAGGTATTGTCCCTCTGGGCCATGTTCTTGTTCTCCCATTATCTCAAAGGACCATGCTGACTGTTACTTACGACAAAGCTAATGAATAGGGATGCATGATATGGATTATTTTTTCAGCTGATACTTATAACCAATCATTTCCATCTTCTCATGGCCTAATTTCACATTTTTATATTTTAAAAACAAGTTCATAACCTGTAATTTATGCACACCTGATGGTAAGAAAGGCTAAAATGTAATGGGCAAAAAAAAAGGATAATTTAATATTCCATAGCTCGAAACCTAAACAGATCTAGCTGACATCACTATTGTTAACACAACAACAAGCTTTGTCCAAGCACCTGAATTCATCAACAACAACACTACTTTATATATAATATGCTACTCTGTGTTTGTGTGTTGTTCCTGAACCCTTGTCTCCATCCCAGCTGTTAGTATTGAGCTGTCAGAGTCTGCTCCACAGTCTCGGCTACTACAGGATCATCCTCTTCACCTTCTACATGCAATCCGGAATGGCGGCTACCATGCTCGCACTCGGTCCTCAGCATTACTATATCCTGGCATTCTTCCTCACCGTTAATATGTAAGAGGTTAAACAACACTTAATCTGAGATCGTTCACTTTTTTTTTATAATTACACTATCGCTGCACTTTGAATTATTCCTTCACTCTCTCCCTCATCTTCTATGCAGGGTCATAATCCAAGCAGCCTTCAGTCTTTTTAGCTTGCCTTTGGCTGACATCATTGACACAGACCTACAGAAGTACAAGCGCAGGTAAAAAAAAAAAAAAGGAAATATGATTATCAGCACACTTCCATTCTCACATACAAATATACAGCACTTTATCTGACAATGCTACCGTGCATAAAAAAATGGATGGAATTTACGCAATGGCACACTTTTGTTACTAGTGCCAAATATACAGATGTGTCGTATGAAGCCAGTCTGTCACGTTTGTATTCATTTAAAATCATATTGCTGTTATTTGACTGGTGATTTTCCCCCTTCTACAGTTCCCCTCTCTCCTCCATGGTGTTTGGGACGAATGCTCTGTTCACTAAGCCGGCTCAGTCTCTGGCCCCAATGATAGTGCTGAATATCCTCAACCAGTTTGGATATGAGCAGCTGAAGGATGCAGGAAGGGATTCTAATCCAAGGTACACAGAGTTTCTTGCTTCTCAAAACTTGAGGCAAAATAGCCCAAATAAGTGTAACTAAAACTGATGTTGGGATCTGATGTACAGTAGTTTTAATTCAGTGTCAAGTTATATTTATTTGCTCGACTAGACTTGAAAAATAAACACCACAATCTAAGGGGGAAATAATAATATTATAAGGGCTGTAGAAAAGTTGTTGAGATAAGTATTTACTGCATATCTGAGTAGAACTAGCAAAATGTCATCGTGATGACTATACAGTAGGTTTAACTACAGCAATGTTCAATGCTTATACAGAAATTACCCCAACTTTACAGCTCAGAAGTTACAGCAGTTCCTTTTTCCCCATCAAGTTTATAATCAACTGAATAAATGTCAGTGATTTAAGAGATGGCCTTTTATTTCAAAGGTCATAATAGGTAATATCATTTCATAAATTCAGAGCCAATTCAATATTTGCTTTGGAGTGAGATAATTTACCTGACACACATGTTGCTTATGGGCTGAAAAGGTTGATGCACAAATCTGATAAACAACAGGCATGTGTAAAAAAAAAAAAAAAAAAATCTTTAAGGTTTTACATTCACTTTGCTTAAACAAATTTAGAAACACATTATCTCTCGTTTTCATTTTAAACAATGTGCCTAACAGTTTCATATCATTGACGGTGTGCAAAAAGCCAAATGCTGACGCGTAAGTCACTGCAGTTATAAGTGAAGGTAAATGTACAAACCCTTTGTGTCTGTAACTAAACGTCTCCCTGTTTGCAGCGACTCGGAGAGCCTCCACAGTGTCATGTTCTACCTGGTGTGTCTGGTGCCCATGTGTGTCGCTGCCCTGCAAGCTCTCGCTTGGAGACCGTTTTCCATACGCAACAGTCACACAGTTGACACAAAGTACGTTGATAACTAATATCTTCAGCCTTCAGAGGAAGCTGGTTGATATTTCATCAACTGGGTAAATTATTTTTTTCGCTAAGTACGAGATTATGTTGGAAGTATTGTGTGAATGTCTGTACATTTGAGAGAATCCAGGTTTTGCACTGAATATATACTGAAAATACAACTGTAAATCATCTCGGTGCGCTGACAGCAGACACCAAGTACATGAGCTGTAAACTGTAAATCTATGTAAAGAGGAGACACTCTTTCCTGCAGGAACATCCTGTATGACTGCTGTGCTCTGCAGAAAAGGAGCCATTCCTCAGAGGGCATGTGAAAAATACAGTTTTGTTCTTAAAGCTGGAGTGCTAGACTTTTGTCTCCCCCCTCTGAGAGTGAGAGTAATTACACACACACACCGTCAACACTGCTTATGACTTACACCACCAGGTGAGCTCGCAGCATCTCCTCCGCACACAGGAGTGTTTGTCCTCGCCGTCAATCGTTCTTTTTCATTTTTTTAAAACTTTAATCCTTCTAGTTTCTTTTTTATCTGGAGCATCCACTCCCAAACACTTTTCTTGGTATCTTAGAATTTTCTGCCATTGCTTCCGCCATACTCCTAGCTGCTGCTCCATCACTAGGGTCTCTTCCTCTTCCTGCCCCCTTTAGCTCTGGCTAGTTGACATAAAACCAAAGTCTCAGAAGACACCTCAACTTCGGTATACTGCGAAATACAGAGAGCTCACCCAGGCGCCGATAGGCTTAATCTGTATTGTGTGAACTCCGTTTATTTATATATAAAAGTCCCACACTCCAGCTTTAATAGAGGAACTGTACTTAGTCAAACATTGAAACTTCGCTACAGAAATTGTGTAACGACATCCTGAAACAGTCAACTGAAACAGAAATGATACAATCAATCAAAAATAGAAATGTAACGTGGAAGTAATTTCAAAAGCAAAAGCTGAACATTAAATACTTACTGGAGACTGAGTACTGACTACTTCCTCTGCAAGAGCACATTTGATTTTCTGGTTTAGGGAATTGTTGTATTGTAATACACACAGAGAGATATAAGAGACATATCAGCTGAAATCTGTAATTGTTTTTCCCACCAACATATTCTGTTTTATCCATCTTTTTCCAAAGTGGAGAGAAACATTTTTTTTTGTGCGTGTTCAATTTCTTCTTTAATTGACATTCGTTTTATATAATATGTAACAGTGCGGGGGGAAAAAAGTAATTCTCGCAATGAGTGATAACAAATGCACACAATCAGTGTCCAAAAAACAAAATAGTACCAAGAAGGAAGGAAAAACACAAACAGCCACCCCACGTAAGGGTGGGCTGCACATTTGGTGATATTGGCTCCAGGTTGATATCTAATTTCATCATTTAAGTAAATAATAGGCTCAACTTCATTTCCGCAGAAGTAACAGGGTGAAAAAAAATGTCCCAAGCATTTGATTTGATAAAAATGTTCACTTTATTGTACAAATCTTTTTCTGAAATGTGTCTTGCATTCCAAGATGTGTACGCTGTTTCACATTACATAACAAAACGCAACATTTAACCAAACAAGGAAGAAAATACTACAAACATATATTACATCAGACATTATGAATACGTGGCTGCACTGCAGTAAATACCATCATCTTTGCTGTAAACAAGAGCAAAATTACAAATTGCAGCTTTAACATCATGCCCCAGAAAACAGTAATTCAATGTAATGCTCTGACATACACATTTACATCTGTGGGGCCTTATACAGACCTTTGTTTCACTGTGAATAATATTCCAAAGAAAATAGTCAATGACCACACACATCACCTTTGCATTGATTTATTTAAAACAAGTATTTTTACTCAAATCAGTGCTGAGGTGATAAGTGCGTGCAAGAATTTACTTTTTTATCTGGAATTGGATCTTGAATCCCCGCACCACAAAGCAATCGTGTGGGTGTTGACTTCTACTTATCTTCACTGTAAATTATGACCAGCACTTGAGTAGCATAAAAAATGTTTTTAGTCAAAGCATGGCTCACAGCATTTAGGTTTAAAGAGATAGGAGGCAGAAAGGGAAGAATTCACACAGACTGAACAATGGATGCTTGAATGACTGGTATAAATCCACAGCTTTAAAAGGTGGCTGGATACTTTCTGTGGGCATTTGCAGTAAACAAATATATACAGAAGGTATTGTTCAGAATATGAAAGCAAGATGCGCTACAAACTTATCAGGTTATTATTATTATTATAATATTGCCTTACTGTAAGTTTATTTTAAGTCAATGTTGTTTTTTCATAGCAAATGCAACTTTTAGCTTTGTTAATGTAACATTGTCTACTATAAGCTGTACTGTATTGTATGTACAGTCATTTGTAATGTGCCTTTTACGTCATTACAGTGTTTTCAATGATCAATTTCTAATCAAATTACGAATCTTTCTGTTTTATTTCGAATGTTTTTCGAAGTGTTTGTACACAATTATGCCCAGATTGTTGATACTCCTTTGTGCTTTTTTTATTTGTTGAGAAAAGTGTTCAAAAACATTACCATGAACCATCTCAAGGGAATTGACATCGTCTTCTGGCAGCTTTATTTGCATTGTTGCACACTTCTGATTTTCTCTTTCATAAGTGAAAATGTGCTACTTCCTATATTCTCTATTCCTGAAAGTACAGTTCACAAGTTTATGCTTTTCTCCCATCAAACGGTTTGTAAGGAAGGAATTAAATTTATGAATATAAAAGATGTGACTGCTACATTTCTGAATTGGATTGGATTTTCTTTTCTTTCTTTGTTGTCAGATAAGCACGGGTGTGGGTTTGAAAGGTATTAAATTGTTAATTACAATCAACAAAACTACAATTTCCTGAAGAAAGGGCAGTCTATCACTGCTCTAACTGAAAAACTCAGGACCTTTGTTGTGGTTGTTATGTTTCACTCCATGAGAAAAGGTGAACAAGCACACGACTAACTTGCAGCCTTTGACTTGCTCATTTCTGCGTAACGGCACACTCCGTCAGATGTTTCATAGCTATGGAATTTCCTCTCAGTCCGGATGTTGGAGGTCTGAGTCATTTAATATCCTTAAATGACACTTATATATTTTGATAGATGTCATCAGTTGAGCTGTTGAACTCCGTGCTTGCAGCCTGCAATGACATTAAATTCTATATGAAAATGGTAAAACTACATACATGCTGTAACACAAGCGATGCAGAAGTTTTGTGCTTACTCAATCTGTTAAGACAATCTACCACAACATGTTGCAACAAGAATTACCTCGGCTTGAGAATGGTTTTTGCTCACAGTTTTTTTGCCTGTGTCCAAGTTTCTTCTGCTGTACATTTCTTGCAGCACATCACGGAATAGTACTCTTTTAGTTGAGTTATTCTGCTTGGAAAGTTAAGAAGAAATTTGTTAGAAAACAGAGATATTTGGTGATTTTTTTTTTTTCTTTTTCTTTTGCTGTTAAGAAAATCTGGTGAACAGCGGTTTACAGAGCCCTTAGTTCCTGTTCCTCTTTTTTTTACTTCTGTTGGCTTTTCCCAGTTTAGCAAACACTTCAAACACTCATTGAAACAGAAATCAGACAGTAATCTATATCTACAACCTTTTCAGTTTTGCACATCCTTCTGCAGCCGCTCATATTGCAGCCATACTAGAACAGAGAGGAACAGGTACATTTCACATCAGTACATTTTCAGTTTTCAGTCTCGTTTGTATGAACTCAGAAATATCTTAACAATATATAACATAAATATTTACCTTCTTTAGAATAAGTGTCACTACTACCAAGCTGTAGATGGCCAAGAGGACAAATGATACCCACAGAAGAATGTGCATCACCATTTCTGTGTGTCCTGAAAACAAAAGAAAAGCTGTCTGTCCCAATCCCTCTTAATCAACTTCCAAACATCTGTGCTTCACCTTTAAATTCAGACTCTTACCACTCACTACAAGAGTCGTACCCAGCCCTACATGCTGGGCGCGGGATGCTGGTTCTCCACTCGATACCGCAGCACAGTAGTAGATCCCGCTGTCGTTATGGTGAAGTGACTTGATGCGTAAAGATGCTCCTTCCAGGATGTACTCGAAAGACTTGCTACTCAGGTCGAGACAAAGATGGAGGTTTTCCTTGAAAGCAAACCACTTATAATGCAGGCCTTTGGCTGAACATTGTGAACTGATGCTACATTGGAGAACAACACTTTGTCCTGTTTTCCTCTGCATCATGTTGTTTGGCTGTAATAAGCAGCTCTCATCTTTTGTCATGCTCTCTGGAAAAGATAGTCAGAGACATTTAACAGATATAACATTCAATATCAAATGTGTCCGACAAAACAACTGAGCTATTGTTGAACAGAAGCTGCTTTGCCTAATTCTTATCGCTTATGTGGAAAAAGGAATTCCCTGAAAATAGTATTCCCTAAAGGATTTATGTACATAATGCTAATAAAGACATAACAAAGACATCTTACCTGTTACTGGCAGGTAGGTGAACAAGAGAGAAAACCAAAACAACTGGTCCATGTCTGAGGCTCGACAGCTTGTAAATGATCTCATCATTCCTCACATGAAGCTATCTAAATGGGTGACAACATGGGAAGTAGGTATATTGCACTTCCTCAACACTTAGTTCCTACTTATCTCCTTGTCCTTTGCAGCTAAATGTTAACGCTATGGATTTTCATGAGGCCTTTTAAATGTGTTTGTAGTAACACGGCATGATAACGATGGCATTTGTAGATTTACAGAAGAAGGTATGGTCCGAATGCTAAAATATGTTGTGTCATTATAAACGGGAAACCACAAGTTATTGTTATTGCCTAATACGAACAACATTTTCTGTAAAAAGTGTACCGTCATCTCTGTGCATATAGGTAATGGCGCAATTTAAGAAAGAACAAAAATGTCTGAGGTGTGGTTAAGCTCAGAAATCAACATGCAAAGAAGAGAAATGGTGATACCGCTGAGACTGCAAGATGTTGGGGTGGGGGTTAAGTGTACTTACTCCCTGACAGCAAGAGACTCTTCATGAAGAGGATGTTGAAGGTTAGCCGGAATGGCCTTTGCCCTCTGAGCTGCTCTAACTTGATAAACATGGACAAGATTATTCAAATTATGTGCCAATGCTCTTTTGTCAAATTGACAAAAAAAAAACCCAGATCCACCTTAAGGTCCTTGTCGTGTCAGTTGTTTTTCAGTAGATTACAGAATTACAATTGCACACACAGTGTATGTGGAACTTTTAAGGGCCCCCAGGAGCCAGGAGCCTCAATGACCACGGAGCAGATAACACATTGTATGTATATGAAGCAGCAGTATAAACCCATGTAGAGTAACCAGACAGGGTACAATCATAGCATTAAGAAATAATAAAAGAAAACACTGATATAGCCTACTTTTATCAGTCTGCCCACTCAACGACATTTTGACTTTTTGCCTGATAAGACTTTGTGGGCAATTTGCATCAGGAGAAATGCGAACGGCAGTAAAAACACACAAAAAACAAACACAGGTGAACTCTCTGGGCAGACAACAACATGGCAGCCAAGAACTTGACATCAGGGAAAGTTGACACCCCTGCATAATTTGTTGGTTTTTTTTGGGGTGGGAGAAAATACATACTTATTGGTTTGTGTAGTTTGCCATCTTCGACCTGAACTGAAGTTTCATCACGATAAATGAAAATGTAAATTATAAGATTAATTTTATGCTTCTTTATACTTCTCCTTTATAATGCACAGGAATATTGCCATTAGCCCTAGACTGGCAGGTGAAGAGGAGGACACACTTAGTTTGTTTTGTAAGATTTATTTTGTAAGATGAAATAAGAAGGAGGTTCATTATGTGTCTTACTGTCCTGTGTACAGCTTTTGCTTTTGAGTAAAATTACCTTCAATTTATGTTTCGTTCTTTTGGCTGGATGACTATGAAAAACTTGAGTTGTGCTTCAGGAAGGGAAACTTTGAATAAAAAGTCAGAATATTTTGTTGAAGACCGAGCAGTAAAATAACCTGTAATTTTGTAATGAAGGGAAATGTAATAACTGTTTGACCACTGCAACTCTATTTTTGGTGTCTTGTAAACGCATAACGGTTAGACACTGCATGATCATGACTTCATTCATGACACAGAAATAAAGAAAATCAATCAATTAATCAATCTATTCCACTACATTTCAGAAGGGAATGATGTACTTTTTACTCCGTCATATATACTCTATTTAACAGCTTTAATTCCTAGTTTATTTACATATTAATTGTTTGCATACAAAACAATGGGATATGATTGTGTTATTAAATAGGGAGAATAGTTTCAGATTAAACCACTAAACAATATACAAAGTTGCTAGAATAAGCTCCCCCCCAGCTTCAACATTAAATAGCTGCTAACATGTTAATGCATCGGTAATAACAACCCAGTGATATATGTATGTATATATGTATAACTATATCATCTATACCATTACACTGGGTCATTTTATGCAGTGTTTATATAAAATCTATATAAAATATAGTTAAATGCTGCTCCAACCCAATGTCAACGCCAGCTCGTTGGAGGCGGATCTTCTCGTGCTGTCAATCAGATTGTAGTCCAATCCAAATCTCTCTCTGTGTTTTTTCACGCCCCCTTCCACGTCGACCTGCACTCTCGCCATATTTTCAATCCTGTGAAGCCCTCAGCCCGGTTTTCTGCTAAATTGAGGAGGAGAAGCGTTCACACAAGACAGCATTACGTTTGAAACGATCTACTTCAAAGGATAAAAGCGACATCTGCCTTAGTTGGTGTCCGTTAATTCATTCTGCAACAATGAACGTCTTCAGACTGACAGGGGACCTCTCTCATCTGGCTGCTATCATCATCCTGCTCCTCAAAATATGGAAAAGCAGGTCATGTGCAGGTGAGACATTTCAGTGAATTGTATAATATATGCTACAGTATTGTTGCCCTGACGTTACTGGTTAACTGTGCCTTTCCTTAAATTTCTGAAACGGTCGTTTTAGCTTTCTCTCGTCCTACCCAGCAAGCTCCAAGCTAACGTTAGCTACATGCTAACGTTTATTACCCATTCATTTGAGTCTATGGCTAACACCGTTAGCAGTCAATAGGCTGACTGGGCTCTCTGCAACTCCTCCACAAGTTTTAGAAGCGGTCTACTGCTGTATTTATTGAACATATACAGTTAAATATTGAAGTTAGTGGCAACAACGTCCGAATATATTTACAATATATATAATAATAGCTTTGTCTACACTTTCACACATCCATTACTCTTGCTCTGTTCATTTGAAATGTGGTGCTCGATTATTCTCGTCTGACTTCTGACGTGGCGTTCCAAAGCTACGGAAGTGGCTAACCTGCTCAAGTAGTTTGCCTTACTTTTTCTTTTACACATTTCTCTAGCTTTTATAACGAGTTATACATTTATTGCAAACTGCACCTCGATTCACACAGCGAAGAGTTATTTCTGGTGTGCAGTCAAGAGGAAGACACAGTGGTGGATCCTACTTATGAGGAGAAGTGTTGTGATTGGCGTCCTGCAAAGCTGGAGGGTTGACTACAGGTTCAAAGTTTATGGGGGTTATGTTAGGTTACAACTAAGAGATGGTAGTGTTTATGTATAATTTAGGTTTACATCGTTAGATATTACGTAATTTTATCTGCATCTGAGTAATCTGCATTACTCAAGTTTAAAATGTTATTGTTACCAGTTGTGGAAAGTATTTAAATAAATGTACTCAAGTACTGTACTTAAGTACAATTCTGAGGTACAGAGTGTTTTAATCTTTGTGCTTCTACTTCACTACATTTTAGAGGGAACTATTTAAAATGTTATTTGATGACTTAAGTTACTAACAGCCTAGCAGCCAGCTACAACATTAAAATGCATTACATGTTATATTATGATCATGTTAATGCATCATAATATATCATTATCAATATATCGTATCTCATAATAATAATAATAATAATAATAATAATCTTATATAATAATGTAACAACTCAGTCAATTTGGCTGCATACTTTGAGTACATTTACTTTTACACTTTAAGTAAATTTTCTTTTTTTTTTTTTTTCTTTTCTTTCCTACATATTTTTTACTTTAAGTAAGGCTTTGAATGCTGGATTCCTACTTGTTACAAAGCATGTTTTAAATTGTGGTATTAGTACTTACTTTTACTTAAGTAAAAATATCTTAATACTTATTTCTCCTCTGTATGTTATCCATGATCTGCCAAGTCAATTTTATTTCTATAACCTAAAACCACAACTCATACATTTGCTTTTTTAATGGGTTAAAAATAGCAAAACTCCCTCTTCCAGGACAGACAGACAAGCAATAGCCTAGTTGTCGTGTATAGTAAATAGAAATAACATTAGTAAAGTAATGACACAATGACGTGTAAAGTGCACACATGCATGAAGCATATGGATCAGAGAAATATTGATGAAAGTCAAAGTGCTGCCAAGCACTGGTAGGATGTAAAAACCTCCTCATTACCATGTAGACCTGGAAAGACGACAGACTATACATACACTGCAGAGCCAAAACAAGGATACCATTCACACGGAGAGAAGAAGAAGTGACACAGAGATGTTAAGAGAAGATGAAGCAGTTATTGCAGATGGAACATGATGGAAAGAGGGAGAAAACACTAGATAAATCTCCTGGAGGACCAAGACCTGCTTATCCTTTGCAGAGGCCTCTAGCCTACCCCAGCATCATTTAGGTGAGAAGCAGGGGTACATTCTGGAAAAGTCGTCATCTCACATACACAGACAGGCAACCATTCACTCAGACTAAGACTCACTACTAACCTGCATGTCTTTGGACTGCAAGAGAAAAACCGGAGCAGCTGGAGGAAACTCACGCAGACAAAAAGGATAAACAACCCCTCTCAGAAAATCCACCATGTTCCAACCAAGAACCTTTTGCAGTGCGAACCACTGCACCACTCTGTCGCCCGGTGTGGATCTGTATGCATCTTAAAGCACATTAAGCTTATTTGCACGTAATATTTAGGCACGGTTAAGGTCGGGGAAAGATGTGTGAGGGATGTCCATCTCTGCCTGTAATTGTCTTTGAAACCAAAGTCATTTTGTAAGAGTTTCTGTTTGGCTGTGATCAGGTATGAGATGCATACATACACGGAGAGAAACATGTACACACTTCTTGTTTTCTCATGATGTCTGATGTACTGTGCAAGTTTAAGAACACAAATCCATGTACCTGAGTTCTTCTTATGCCTGCCAGCCTTAGAATTCATCCCTTTTGTTTGTGACTGTAAAAGATAGACACTACAAACAATTTCATTGTTAATGTCCATGTGTATATAAGTTCAAAAAGACTGACATTGCTTCATCATCTTTCCACTAGATGGCACCGTTCAACAAGGAAAAGCATTTATGATTCACGTTTTATCCAAACTGATTTTGAAGCCGCTGCTGATCGCTCAACATAAAAGTAAAATCTGCTTGATATTTCTGTTAAAGGTATTTCTGGAAAAAGCCAAATCCTGTTTGCTATAGTGTTCACCACACGCTACTTGGATCTGCTCGGCTCCTTCATCTCCCTCTATAACACAAGCATGAAGGTAAGACGGTCACGTTTCCGCTCTGGCCAGCAGCCATTCATACAAGTCCCATATTTCTCCCCAGTACCTTCAATGATGAGCTGTTCTGTTCTGCTGTTTATCAGTTGATCTACATCGGTTGTGCGTACGCCACAGTCTACCTGATCTACATGAAATTCAGGGCCACCTACGATGGCAACCATGACAGTTTCAGAGTGGAGTTCCTGATTGTTCCTGTCGGGGGTCTTGCTGTTCTCATCAACCACAGCTTCTCTCTCCTGGAGGTGGGTTCGACCTCCTATAATATTGTCAAAGTGTGACTTGATTCTTTGAAAAGGAGCTGACCCCTGTGAGACTTTCTTGCTGTAAACGTCTAATCTTACTTGGTATAAATGATACTCGGTTTATAAAATGTATTTGTACTAGAGCAGTTCCCGTTCGGGATGTGCTCGTGCCGCTTCTTGGGTTTCGAAGTGAGTCTGTATGCGTTTACAGTAGCAAGGAGACAGTCTACGCATCATGAGTGCAAAGCTCCCATGAAAAATGTTGTGGCCTCAATGAAGTCAAAGCCCCATTGAATGTGTAAGCCCCAGGTTTTATGAAAGCTTTGGAAGAAAGTCGAAGTTCAGACTGGCCGACATGTATACAGACGTCTTCATTTAAAGGGCAGCGCACCATTTTGGATGCTCCGGCACCTGTACCGTACCGTAACCGTATGGATAAACGTGCAACCTTAACACACACACACACACACACACACACACACACACACACACACACACA
>CALSBV010010309.1:9985168-10004586 GCA_943590825.1 Bovichtus diacanthus | reverse complement strand
ACACACACACACACACACACACACACACACACACACACACACACACAATCGCACACATCCTCAATTCCAATCCACGTTTGCTTTCAGTGAGCGGCTGTTCAGCTCTGCGTTTCACATTCCAAATGAGAAGAGAAATGGACTGAACTGCAACAAGGCTGAGATGCTTTTTATTTGTAAATAAAATCATGCAACATTAATACTCAGAAGAGGGGGCACACTGATTTATTATTTTACATCCTTAATTCCTGAACATTTAAATGCGTCTGTCCTCAGATCCTGTGGACGTTCTCCATCTACCTGGAGTCTGTGGCAATCCTGCCTCAGCTCTTCATGATCAGCAAGACTGGCGAGGCAGAGACTATCACCACCCACTACCTGTTCTGCCTGGGCCTGTATCGGGCCCTCTATCTCTTCAACTGGGTCTGGCGCTTCTACTTTGAAGGCTTCTTTGACATGATTGCTATTGTAGCCGGTTTGGTCCAGACTGTCCTCTACTGTGACTTCTTCTACCTTTATGTCACCAAAGGTGGGTTTCATTTATCATCCATTATGGCATAAGACAGATAAAACTAAGGAAATAAAAGGGTAATTATCAGGCAATACATTGGGAACAACGTTTTCTTTTTTAACTGTATAAGGACACTTGTTATACACTTGAAATATGGTTAAATTACCAATTGTTATTGTTATGTTTTCTTATTCAGCTACAGTAAAAAGCTTAAAGGACAGGTTCCCTTGTTCAACACTCGTATGCCTATATGCATGTTGAAAGAGTTATTGGATAATTATTTCTCCAGTCGACATTGGCCCTGAAGCGATCTCTTCCTAGAGTAACTTCCAGGATTTTCCCTGAAATGACACATTCTAAAGTTCAGCTAAAGCTAATATGAGGCTTTCGCAGTCTGAATTTCCTGAATAAAGTGGTCTTTTTTTTTTTTGTACAACTACTCTTTGTATTACTGGGCCTCTACTGTAGCTCAGCAAGGACAACTGTACCAGGAAACACACAAAGGGGCTTTTGTGCTTAAAAGACTGTAAATGTGGAAGTACGCACTTGATTTGGTTCACTCAGATTGCTGAACCCTCATATTAGCATCGGTTGGACTTCAGAATCCATATTCCTCACGGAACCAGGACTGTGGATTTTATCCCCTATATCGAACAGTCGCCTTAGAAGGAAATTGCTTGTGAATAAAGTCAAGAATTTTAAGCAGATTAAATCATCACAATAACTGATGTTGTAATAATAACAATACTAATAAGTAGTAAAAGTATTGAATGCTAGCATATACAATAATAATAATAATCATAATAATCAGTATACATTTCAGTATTTCCACTGAATTAATGCTTTTAAGTCCTTCACTAATAATACATTGCTCCCAAAACTGCAGCTGTTCACTCTAGTTTGTTTTGAAACAATGAAGATGTAGAAAAACTTAAAGCCACTTTATTTTAGTACAGTAACTTCGGGACAGAAGTTTTCTTGGGGCCAACATCATAATCAGAATAAGGTTTATTGAAAGGTAGGTGTTTGGTGCAGACAATAAACATTAAGAGGAAATAAAAATACAGGCAAAGTACAGCAAAAGCCAAGAAACATAAATACAGAACATAAAGAAAAATGACAATACAAATATGAAAACGATACTATGACAAATATGTACAATAGAACTGTTTTTAGACTGAGCTGGGTGAGAGTCTGAGTCAGTAGGGGTTCCCGGGCCTTGTTGATGAGGCCCACCGGAGTCGGGATGAAGCTCTTTTTCTGGCGTGAGGTTTTGGTTCTGATGGACCGCAGCCTCCTGTCAGAGGGGAGTGACTCTAAAAGTTTTTGTCTGGCCTGAGAGAGGTCAGACACAATCTCAGGATCCTGGAGGGACGGCAGATTGCAGCCAATCACTCTCTCAGCAGAGCGAATGATATTCTGCAGTCTGCCCTTGTCCTTTGCTGTGGCAGCAGCGTACCAGATGGTGATGGAGGAGGTTAGGATGGACTCAATGATGGCAGTGTAAAAGTGCACAATCATTGACTGTGACAGGTTAAACTTCTTCAGCTGCCAAAGGAAGTACATCCTCTACATTTGGTGTTTTCAAAGTAGGAGGCGTGCGTCCCTAGGGGGGCCCAGGGGAAACGTCTTTGCATTTTCATCGCAGAAAATAAAGTCTAAATTCAGTTCCTTCTGGCTCCCAAAAAGTCTTTGGTTAGCATGTTACGATGGCTGATAAAAAGTTAAATTGTCATTTTTTTTTTATGTTTTAAAGCAGAAATAAATATCCATAATACTCGGCACATTGGAGACGTGCGTTTTGGAGTTTTCGTTCTCCTTTTTCCCCTCTGAGTTTCTCCTTCCATTCAAACGCAACGGTAAATTTACGAAGAACAACCGTGTCCCTGTGTTAAATCTTCTGTGTGAAAATTGTGTCTCAAGCACTTTTAAATACGTCATCAGCCTAAAAGACCTAATCTTCACGGTTCTTTAGATGGGGGGTAGAAACGCAGAGAGGAATGTGCACAAGTGACGTTTAGGTTCTAGTTGAATTCTTTTCCATTAACTACTTCCTGGAAGTAGTTAGGAAAAGGGCTTCTAGTTTACAACTACTGGGGGTTACTTCTAACCACAAATAAATGAACTCTCCTTTTAAAAGTTCCTTGAAAAATGAAACTCTGGCACTTTTAAACTATCAAAGCACAGTGGTCTAAATCACCTATGTCAGCATGAACATGTATTCGCCCTGTGATGGTTTCTGACTGTATATCTTTCTGTCTTGTCCCTCAGTATTGAAAGGCAAGAAGCTGAGCCTGCCGGCATAAATCGTACAGAAGGGGATGGAGACTCCCAGCAGACTCAGGGGGGTGTGGAGATGACGTCGTTTAATCTTGTGACCTACAGCAAAAGATGCCTGAGGCAGAGAGCCAACTATTTGGGGGAAAACACTAGTCTTCTTGATGATTGCTGATATGGTAAATGCCAACAAACAGCAGAGCTGAACAAAAATCCAAAAAACGTTTGGATTTCTGTGTTCAGCATCTTGCCTTAAACTTCTTTTTCATTGCTGTTCAAATAGGAGAAAAGGCTTTTTTTTCTACATGTGAGGTGTATACGCTTGTTTTTTATTTTTTTATAATGTCACAAATAGGGTCGACTTTGAGAAGTTCCTTGTTTGACTTGGTAATGAAATGCACAAATGTACAGTCTTATTAAGGAGTGAGATAAAGAGGTAATGTATCTGAGTGCCTGATGAGGATTATATCCACTTTCTCACATTTTTTCTTTTTTTACTTTTTAGATTTTTTTGTCTGCATATACTGTAATACATGTACCGTCTCATGGAAATATTTAAGAGGCCAACAGCAATAGCTTCACGCCAACAAAAACATGCATTTTGTAAAAACATTACTCTAAAATTGCTCAAAACAACATTTTAACTATAGTCTATAAATCTGAAACTTTTTGTAAGCAGAAGACAGGATTTGTAGTATCATCTTAAGTTTAGGAAGTAACCAACAAAATAAATTACTTTAGTGCCAGCGATCTTTGGGACATAGATGTCAGTATTTTCAAATGGATTAAACCTTTCGTGTGTTTTATTGATCTTTTTTTTTCTTGGCTTGCTTTATTGAAAAAAAAAATAAAATGCATCAATTGTTCTACAGCTTTAATATATATTTACACAATCTTTAAACTATGCTACATCACATTCATCACACATGGATGTAGATGGAGCGCAAACCTTGTTTCTGATAGCATTGCACCCAAATAACAAACTCTTGAACACCTTCCAACCGTGACTTGTTGGTTATCTCAAGGTTGAAATCGGTAAAGTCCAGAGTAATGCAATAAGGAATGACTGAATAGTGATATTTGACTGGGAATCCTCCTGCTCTTTGACTGGTTGTAACATTTCAGTTAACTGTATGTCCGGAGTGAACAATTAAACAGATGTTGGTCTGTAATTGAGTAGAGGAATCACTGTTGTCCATTGGGTGCATTTCTATTCCATTTAAAGGCTTCCTGTTAACTACAATTTTTCAAATTAGTCATTCCCAACTTTTTATGTTTTTTTTTTTTTTTTTTTGCATGATATCACCTCCATTAAAATTTTTATGAGAATCACCCTCCGGTGTCGCTGTTTGATTAATGAAATCATTCAAGCAAAGATTAGAAGCACACCTTTTTATTTATTTTATTTTTTAAAGCTACATTATGGAGTTTTTGACCCATAGAAGTGACATGGACAGTGATGGAGGAAGTATTCAAATTATTTAAAATTATTAATGCCACACTGTAAAGATACTCTGTTACAAGTAAAAGGCCTGAATTGAGAATGTTACTTAAGTGAACGTATGTAACTATAATCAGGAAAATGTTCTTAATATATTAACAGTAAAAGGATTAAATGCAGAAAAATGTCCTCTGTGACTGCTCTATTAAATATTATATTATTATTACTCATGTAAAAGCAGGATGTTGTATTTGGTTCTGATAACTTTTGTCTAGGACCGCAACTAATGATTATTTTCATTGTGGATTAATCTGCTGATTATGTTGCTGATTAATCGGTTGATTGTTTGGTTTCTAAAACACGAAACGAAGAAATGCCGTCGCGATTAACCAGAGCCAAAAGTGGCACCTTCACAATGCTAGTTTTGTGCCAAAATTCTTAAATATAAAATTATTAAATAAAAATAAAAGTGGCAAATCCTCACATTTGTGAAGCTGGAACCATTAAGTGTTAAAAAATGACAAACAATTATCAAAATAGTTAAGTTAATTATTTTATATAGGCCGTTGGGTACTTTAATTTATGATCAAACATTTAAGAAGCTATTCATGTGTAACTAAAGCCGTCAAATAAATGTAGTGCAGTAAAAAGTACAATCATTCCCACTGAAATGTAGTGGAGAAGAAGTGTAAAGTGGCATGAAAAGAAAAGACTCAAGTAAAGCACAAGTACCTCAAATGTGTACCTAAGTAATTGAGTAATGGTACTTAGTTACATTCAAACACTGGCTATGGATCAGTGTTTTTACCTGCGGGTCCCTGTTTTGTTTGTCATGTGATGATATACATTGACACTATTTCACTGATCTACAGGGGGTGAAAATGTGCCAAGAACTGCAGCAACACAGAGTTATAAATATATAACATATAATATTATAAAATTGCAAATGTGTTATGAGGAAGTCTAAAGGATACACACACAATACGTTTTGGTGAGTAACATCAAATACAAACTTTCTTTGTTTACAAGAAGTATTCAGCACTTTGAAATGTTCATTCTTTTTTCTCTATAATTTCTTTCTTTCTATATTTGCGGTGGTGGTAATCTAGTGGTCTAGTGGTCAGGCTTTCAAATAGAACACCAGAAGTTAGTGAGTTCAATACCAGGCTGCCACCATTGTGCCCTTCAGCACAGCACTTAGCCACAAGTTCTCCAGGGGACTGTCCCTGTAGTTAGTTCACTGTAAGTCGCTCTGGATAAGAGCGTCTGCTAAATGACCTGTAATGTAATGAAATATTTCTTGAGCATTTGGAACAGCAAAACTGAACATGTAATCAAATTAGGTCGATAAATTCCTCTGCATATGTTGCTATCCCAGTGTACACATGTATGAAACAGTAGGGAATAGAAACTTCTCCTTTTAAAAATATAAAAAATGACATTACACAGAACATTTTATGTTTAGTAAACTCATTTTATTCCACTCAAGGTTACTGCAACCAAAACACACACTAAGGATATACCGTTATCTCCCAAACTCATCTCCAGTTCCTTGTAACACATCATGGTATTGTCCCATGAAGAAAAATGTTTAGTTGTTATACCACATTGATAAATAAATTTAAGATCATTTTGGTGTATGCCATACAACACACAGCATTTTTACTAGATAATCTATCACCAAGAATACATTCTTCTGAATCCATTATAATTTAAAGTCAAGAACATATCTCATTCTCTGTTTGGTCAGAAGACCAGCACCAGTGTTTATCCTGATGAGCATTTATTCAAAGCTGCATTACAAATGTTCAACATTGTGCTATTTTAAAAAGGTAAGAGCAAAGATAAATATGTAACATTTTTTTATATTTATAATAGACTTGTATACTGTTCAGCCAGAAGTCAACATTTTTTATCCTTTTCTCTATTACATGAAATGAGCTGCCATTTCAACATATGTGCATCGTGCAAATATAGAATACCTGCAGATTAGCTCAAAATAAATATTCTGTATTTGACTATTATGGCAGTAAAAAATATTTGTTATTCCATGGTTTGGCTGATGTAGATATTTTATACTTGTCTACATAGAGATAATGACACTTAGACATTTAGAAAAAGATGTAAGAATAATCTTTAGGCTTTAGACGTACTGTAACCACCAGGGAGTCTTTGTGCTTATACAATCTGTCACATACAGTACATTCAAGGGTCTGAATCCACTGAGCTTCAGTAGTGCTGATTTAAGGCGCCCGTACACTCAGCGATTTCAAACTTTTCTACGTGAAAGTTGACAATCGAGAGAGAAGAAGAATCGATCTACTGCATTTCCTTCAGTCTTGATGTTTCACTTTCACTCTCCTTCTCCTGGACCTTAACTTGCTGGTAGGACAACTGAAAAAAAAAAAAATACAATGTGGAAACATTTTCACGGATTTGAATATGAATGCGAGGAGACTTGGAGGGAATTTTAGAAGACAGGATGACTAAACAACATTGATTTTATTGTATCACCACAACCAAATTTAACAGAAGTGTCAGATGCGGCTTTAAATATAATGTAGATTTGAACTCTAATTCATGACGTCATATTATTGATATATATATATATATATATATATATCTGTAAGGCTGAACTGGTTGAAATGGTGATACAATAAAATCATGTGTGTGGTCATCTTCTGTTCATAATACACTCCAAATCATTGGTGTTTATTCACCAAACATCTCTTGCTGATTCCTCAGTATATTACCTTTGTCAGATTCGGGTTATAGCGGCTCAGGATGTTGGAGATGGTGATATAAAGCACATTAATGACGACTGAAACCATGAGAGAGAAGAAGGCGATGCCAGTGAGCACAGAGAGCAGAGTCAACCCTCCTACAAACAACAGGAACACTGACAGACACACACAGAAATGAGATTTTGGTTAATAAAAAGTTCTGTGAGATGAGTACATTTTCAGCTTGTAGAAGATATAAAAAATGATGTTGACATGATCGGACATACCTTCAAAGAAAACAAAACCTACTGCAGACATAACAATGGTCACAAGAGCAAAAGAGAGGAAAATTCCGACAGGCAGTGCAGCCATGGTGCCGAACAGCAACACTATGAGAGCTAAGAAAGGGTGGCTGCTCAGGTACTGCCCGATTCTTGTTTTCATCAGCTGTGCTACCTGTTAAAGAGAGAAAGACACAATGCAGCTGTCTTTTTTAAGTTAGCTGGGAGGGAACACAGTCCCCGTGATTTGCTGATGGGAAAGCAAACATGTACACAAAATTAAGAATAAAGGAAGATTGTTTGACAGACGCAGATGTTCAGTTTTGGGTTACCTTGGGGTTATCATAAAAGCGGTTCAACAGGGTGGCCCAACCTCCAAACCCCTGCTGAATCTCAGTCTCACTGCTGCTGATGTTGCTGTCCTCCATGTCCACACACCAGACTGAGGACACAAGGAAAATCTAGTTAGTGCATTTCTTTTTTTAAATTCAAGTTTAGATACAGTGATCAACAGTTACTGTGACTGAAGACAAGCCTTCAGTTAACGAACAGCTGTACTGTATTACAGCATTAATAACTCTGAAAACATATAACAAAGTTAAGTTGACAAGTACAAACCTGAAAAATGAAGTAAACCTGGTTTGATTCTCAGCTCACAACATATGAAGCTGTCCTGTCGTGGCCTCAGACACACCAACAGAAGCAACACACCCTTTTTAAAAACACACCTTCTTCTTCTTCCTCCTCCTACTTCCTCTTCTGGATTCCTGGTAGAGAATTTAAAAGGCGTGTTGGTACTGTTGCTGCCATCTACTGGTCACCTAATATGTTTCAGCACAAGACTGGGGGCTTCATTTCTCTAAATAATTGCTTCAGTGTCATTATACCGGCATATCATATAAGTATTTTTGCGAGAAAAAAAAGCATCTACGTTTCATAAAATATCTAGTTTTGCCCTAATTAAAATAGGCAAGATCAGTATGGGAGCATAAGACTAAAGGCAATATCAAAATAATGAGAAAATAAATGTGAGCAATACATTTTTTACAAAAAACAAAAACAAACAAACAACAATATAATAAATAAGCAGCCTAAATAACCATTTAATCAGAAATAAACAAATAATATATATAATTATATATATATATATATATATATATAATTATATATATATATAAAATATAATAATATAATATATTTAATAATATATAATATATATTATATAATATATATATATATACATATATATTATTATTATTATTATTTTATTTATTTATGGTATACTTGTGGAAATAATATGGAATTAATTCAGTGGAAATAATACTGAAATGTATACTGATTATTATTATTATTATTACTATTATTATTATTGTATAATAAAAAAACATTTATTTGCGACATTTTGGTACTAGACCTTCATCAGGCAAAAACACACAACGTTAATAAAATTGTTATTTATATCACAACGTACAACTTATTAGTGTGATTATAACAAATAACAGCACAATCTGTATCGGTAATTATTGCAATTATAAAGAGCTGTTTTCTGATGTAGAAACGTCCTGCTACAGATCACAACAGTGACATGATAGCATGCTAGCATTCAATACTTTTACTACTTATTAGTATTGTTATTATTACAACATCAGTTATTGTGATGGATTTAATCTGCTCTTTGTAATATTTAAGGGACAGTGTGTGGGATTTGGCGGCCTCTAGCGTTGGGGTTGCAGATTGCAACCAAATGCAAAGCCCTCTGCTCACCCCTCTCTTTACAGGACTGCGGTAACGAGCCGCCAAATGCAAAACCGTGGCAACGCCGTGGTATCTTTCAGGAACTTCGTCTCGCTCAGAGGCCATCTTTACCCTAACACCATTAGAAGCAAGGAAATTCAGGCAGCAGCTGGAATTACCGCAGTTTAACAAACGTGTCCAAGAACTACGGTGTCCTTCAGGTAACGTAAAAACATGAAAAGCCCTCTCCAGAGCCAGAGTTGATCTGTTCTGAGCTACAGTAGAAACATGGCGGTCTCTGTGGAAGACAACCCGCTCCCTATGTAGATCATCATCTACATAACAAAAACACAACACGTTCTTAGTTTGAGGTGAAAATAAAAAATGTAAAAGATTTATTCATTTCAATTAAAGAAAATTATGAATATTATATTCCATTTTTGCTAATAGATCCCACTACGCACTGGCCCTTTAAAAGGCAGTTATATACTCATATGTGGATTTGATTAAAAAGGCATTCATCCAGGAGACCTTTGAGTGTAATCTTGCCAGTTTCTCACTTTGTTGCATTTTAGTAATAATAATACATTTTATTTGTAAGCGCATTTTAAGTCACCCAAGGACATTTTACAAAACCAGATAAGACAGCCAATATATAATAAAAGATAACAGTGGAACGAAAAAATGATAACAGAGGGACCATTGGCCATCTACATTGGTGTTTTACCACTCGTACCACCACATATCTTCTCTTCCTTCTCTGGCATATTACTCATGGTCATTAAAGGACCGCTGTCATTAATTATGATGGATATCATAGCCAGCCTTCTCTGCATCTGCCTAATTGCGCCATAAACCACCGATCGTCTCTATTGGACAGGTGATGAATTATCAAATAATTGTTTGTGAAATAAAGGAAACTCTCTTTCTTCTCTTATTTTCTCTCAGGTGACTTTAGCCACGGATTGACAAATCAAATAGGAATACTTTGCTGAATGTTTGTATGAGATAAGAAGCCATCTAGTGCACACTATTGAAAACACAAACATGAGGGAAATCACACCAGTATTTCTCCAGAGGTCCAGTCGAGCGGGTTCCCAGTTTACTTCCAAGCTGTCTGACTGAAACTGCTCCTTAAAAATAATGAACACACTTTCTTCCCTTCTGCTCCGTACTGCTATTAGACGGCAGCAGCCACAGATTTCTCTGTGCGACTGATCAGAATATTAAATCACTGAACTTTACCACCACCGCTGATTACTTCTTCAATCAAAGATATGAGTTGCCACGGCCACCCACATATTAAGTTAGCACCTAGAGTTTTTGATAGCATTAAATATATGTGGGCACATAACTGAGAGAAATTACAGCGTGGTCTGTTTTGAGCTACACCAAAGAGAGATACCCCCGGGACCTGTGATGACAACTTACTGTAGGCCTATTTGGACCATTTATAGCTGCCGGCCATACTAATTAATCTCTCTCTTTTTGTATTGAGTACAGAGGAATGATTTGGTAAGAGAGAGACTGCATCAACAGTACTTCTCCAGACTGCTAAACACAATGAACTCAGTGAACCAAGGCTTCAAGTGCGCAAGTGTGTGTCTGCAGTTCTTTTTTTTTTTTCACACAAAACAAGGACTTCCCAATAATTACATTTTTTTTTCTGCTGTCTGCTTTTTACTCCAGGCTTTTAATTTTATGACTCTATCCCCCACTTGTCTTTCCTGTATTCTGGACTTCATCGCAGCCTGGTTGCTGCCATGCTCTTCCACATGTCCGCCCACTGCTTCACTTGATAACAGGGCCTGACTGGCAGTTGGATGTTCAACAATAGACCTCAGTTTCCAGTGAAAAGATTCATCTTCTGTCACAGCTGCTGCAGCTGGGAGAGGGTTAAGTAGTTTAACACTTCTGCTCCATACAACTTCAATATTGTATATGTATGTACCATTCAAAACTAGTGCATGTGTTTCTTTATACTATAAATATAGGTTGGTATTAAATTAATTTATTGTGTTTATGTTCATTTATTGATTGTTAAATGTGACATGACTCAAAGAAAATGCTGATGAATGAAACACATGGTGGTCCAATGAGACCATGTGTTAACCCAAAGGGAACGTAACGCAATTAAATTTTGTTGGACCAACATCGTTGCTTATTGATGAAAAAGCCATTGAATCATCTGGAAATACAGAAGACTTACAATTATTCAGTAATTTTGAAGAAAAAATGGAAAATAATCGGAACTGTGTTTAACATAAATATGTTTCTTGTGCTTTCCTCTTCTGTTAATCATCTTGCGACCCCTCACATATATTTTATGACACTTTTGGGGCTGATTATACTGAGCATATACATACTATATACATACTTTACTGTTTTGTACCAACATATTCAATAATTATTTTATGTTTTCCCAGGTAGGGAGTTATCTTTTTTCCACCATTTAATTGTATTATTTTTTTGGCAGCTGTGAGTAGTTCCTCTATTTCCTTAATGCGTTGTCTTGTGGGACAGTAATGTACAACAAAACCACACTCAAAAATCATTAGTTGTGTGTAGTATGGATTTGGTGCACAGCTTTTGTCCAGAAAATTAAGACTAGCTGTTTAATTCATAAAATTTGAGTAATTCTTCTACAATTAAAAGCATTATGGATTTCATTGGTGTCCATGGCATCAACGATTTAAGAAAAGGAACAATCTCATTTAATGGGATTGTTGTTATTCACTGTCCCTGTGAACTGAGCTGAACTCAACATCATCTATCATTTTCTGAAGTAATCAATGTCAAGCAAAACAAATGAGGTGAGCATTAGGTTGCATTAAATTTGTAAAACATGTCACAACTAGAAAAATATTTAAAATTAATTACTTTTTCTAAATCTTAAACAATACATACTCATTTGTAGTTCAACTATGAAACCAGAAAATGTAAAATAGAATAATCTTGGTTGTTTTTTCTGTTGTTTTTTGCCATAAACCTCACATAAATAATAAACGTATGAGTCATGTGATAGCAGCTCACTAAACATGTTCATAATATTCCACATGCAATAGTTTAAACGTTTTTTTCCCTGTTGATCAAAATGAATGAAAGTAACAGAGTTGTTCCATGGCTCCTGAGACAAATTACTCTTGTGACAAAGCAGCCCGGTCCTCGACTTGAGGGTAGATGAAAATTGAACGTTCTTAATGTCTCCCATATACCTGTGGTGCAATGATACATATATCTGAGAGTCTCAGAGAAAATTGACTTTACCATATGTCTACTGGCACGTGCAGAGACATTCAACATATTGCAGCCAGGCTGTGATTGATGGGCTGTCAGTAAATTCCAATTTGCATCTCCTGATTGTAAAAACTAATCACTGTGAGAGGAGGGTCTTAAAGAGGTCGGAAATCTCCTGTGGATCCATGTTAACTGATGCATGTCCACCTAATGTTTGGCCTCTAAAATCATATCACGTGCACATTATTGACGTCTGACCGCCACTGACGCGCTGCAGTCATCTGCTGTGTTTCATGAGAAAATGAGAGGGACCTGGTGGCGTTTTTTCCCCCCTTATCACTCTCGATACCCACATCTCTCCACCACACTATCCGTCTCTATCCATCCAGTGCTCGGCCAACAACTGGCCACAGGAGGACACAATGTCTTTGGAGTCTGCCCTGTGTCAAATAGGATCGTCCTTATTGTCAGTGGTTGTCATTTTGCCAGATGAAGGGGAGGCACTTTCGGTTCCTGTTCTGACTGGGGAGAGCGAGAGGATCAAAGGGTGCTCCCTGGAAGATAGTAAAGAGCTCCGCGGAGGAATGAGTCAGAGCCCTCATAAATCTACAGGTTAACAAACAACAGTAGCATCACTGCACACGGAGTAGACGCAGGAGGATTGTTAATTGTTACACTGTAAAAATAAGCAATACTGAGAGATGTCGTATGTTTAAAGGAAAAGTTTGTATTAGACATAAGACATACAAAGCTAGGGTTAGCAGCTATATAACTTAACGTTGTTTAATTTAATACAAAAACCGTTGGCTAAAAATGCCAATTCTCCGTTAATTCTCCAGCGCCATTGGCTAGGACTAGTTACAGTCTCCGCTTGTCGCCTGCCAACTAGTCCTAACCACAATATAGTCCATCACATAGCTAACTCCCTGTAAAATGGTGAATTATCGTTTTTACTTTTTGTTTTTTGTATGGATGAAACAATTGAAATACGACATGTTAATTTGACGCGATTGCCGAGCACTGCATTTTACGAACCACCCAGGTAGAAGTGCTAGACCTGCCAGATCAAATGCCACCCTATCAGGAGAGGTAGGAGAGACACAATGGGAGCTAATCCATCCCAGCTAGGGCCTAAGGCTGTTTCACTACCCAGCCTGCTCCTGGCCGGTCGCAGGAAAATAACATGGATGAAATAAAACTCAAACTAACCCGGCAATGGGAGATCAGAGACTGCTGTGCCCACATCTTACAAGACCTGGCTCCATTGTGGCATCTCAGATGAAGTTATTGCACTTGACAGGCAGACTGCAGGACAGAGTGTAGGACTCCGGTGGGATGAGAGGAGGCGGACTCTGTGTTTACATCAATGATGCTTGACGCTCAAACAAGTTGATGGACACTGTTCCCGGAATTTTTAATGTTAAAGATGTCGGCCATGTTATGAGTGAGGTGTCATCCTCCTCGTCTGCCTCCCGGCAAGCTTTGTAATACAACGTTATTTGTATTTCCACACATGTCAAACTAGTCCTGCAATACATGCATGCATATACTCACACACAGTCATGTTTTAGAAGTCACATGTTGCTTCTATCAGCACATTGTACAAATAGATAACTGACCATCGCGCTGTGGCACTCCAAACTGGTTCTCCAGTAAATCAAAAAACAACATCCCAGCCAGCCTGGACCCTCACCAGTTTGCATAGAGAGCCAACAGATCCACAGAGGATGCCTTCTCCACTGCCATCCACTCAGCCCTCACACATCTGGTGGTCAAACCTCCTCCACTTTAGTGTTGAACACTGGAGCCCCCCAGGGCTTTGTGCTCAGCACCCACCTGTTCACGCTGTAGACCCATGACTGCAGCCCTCAACATAAAGAGAACTATGTTGTGAAGTTTGTCGATGACACAACCATCAACAACCAGATTTCAAACAACAATGAGATTTCATATAGAGAGGAAATCAACAATCTTGCAGAGTGGCGCTCAGAGCAAAACTTATCCCTTAACATAAGCATCTGATCGCTGATTTAAAAAAAAAAAAAAAAAAAGGGTTGAAGACACACACCTGTCTACATCAATGGAGCTGAGGTGTTTTGAGTTCCTCATTAGCATCACAAAAAACCTGACATGGTCATCTCACATCTCAATCTTCGGAAAAAAAAACTGTATTTCTTAAGGAAACTCAAGAATGCTAAATTCCCCTGCGAAGTTCTTGTTTACTTTTACAGAGGAGCAATTGAAAGCATCCTGACAGGAGAAATTACAAATAGGCATAGGGTGTGCATGGCCCAGGACAGGAGGGCCCTGCAGCGGGTGATTAAAACTGCCCAGATCATTATTGGTACTCATCTACAGAGCATCAGTGGTAGTGGTGAGAAGAGGGGTCTGCGACGAGGCAAAAGATATGAAAGGACAATAGTCGCCCAAGCCACAGCCTGCTGCCATCTGCCAAACGATACAGAAGTATCCGCTGTCGTACCACCAGACTGCAGAGCAGCTGCTTTCTTCAGGCTGTGAACTCATTCTTCACACTCCACAAAAAATAGTTTTTTGCCTTTTCTTTTTCTTATGTAGCAGAATGGGACAATATTGGCATTTTGTTGCAGGAACATGTGTTGTACAATGACAATAAATGATCCTTGTGTCCTTGTATATATGTTGATTGAGCCAAACATCAGGCTTTTTTTGATTATCATCCACCTCATTACGGTCAGTGATTGAATTTGTAATATTTAATCAGCGTATTTCCCACAGTCAATTATAATGAATCAACAGCGCCGCTGCAGTCTATCGGAACACAAATTTTGAATAACAAAGCAGTGTGGAATTTTTCAAAAGTTGGGTCAGTGGGTTTACAAAACAGCACCTGGAAGAAAAATGAACCTGATCAGCAAAATGTTGTTGCATTCTGTCGTTTCTACTGTACTCCTCATCAGATATGCATGTGGCTTCAGTGCTTTGATGGATTGCTGTTGCTGCCATTCGTTCTTGCATTTTGATACAGTGTTTGAGTTATGGTTGAACAGGGAGACATTCAAAAGCGGAAGCAGGATTAGTGACAGCTCTTGAGAGAGGATAGAACAAAAATAAGGAGGAAGAGGTCATCATTAAAGAAAGGTGATAGTAGAGTAATACGACCTCATCCATTAATTGCTACACCTTTGTCTGAGTCTGACCTGGAGGAGACCTTTTGACTAGATGAAGAGGAGGAGGCTGAATAGGGGTAACAACATTTGGCCACAAGAGGAGTTCCTCTGTCTCATTAAACCTGTGACCATTCTTTTGCTTTTTCCATTACTTCACAATGTGTCCCTGAGGAAGGCAGGGAGAGCGTCTGGTGTCCCTGGGCCACAGCTTTAATGTCAGCTGCTGGACTCGCTTGATTATTTTGAACCAAGGGGAGGAATTCATGCAGCAGTGTGTGTTTTGTACAGGAAAAAATAGCTTAGTTAGTTGCTTAGTTGCTGCACCACATGGTAAACTACCCTCTGATCAAACTGTCCAGTGGTCTTTCACGAAACAAATCTTTTATGATGCAAACATTAACACATTTGTCAGTTGCATGTGCATAATAGCTCACCTATACAATGCTGCTGCTGTCAACTTCACAGGTGACCTTTTGTGTCTGTAGTTGTTTAGACTTGCAGATTGTTTGATGCTCTAACCACCCCGAATCAAACACTCCTCCAACATCAAGGTGGTGTGGTTAGCTAGATGAAAGCAGAGGGGGCTGCACATTAAACTGACAGGTATTTAGAGCCACAGGCGAGGCAGATAGGGACAAGGACGAGGTGTGATGAAAGGGGGATTAGCATGGATTCATCATCTCTCTCTTTACCAGGAAAGCCATAAGTGCTTTATGAAGCGACTCTGCGATTGTCAGGATAAGAGCTCAGCAGGTTTGTTTGTACAGTCGCACGAAGCGACAAAGCATCAGTGCCTTTATACCTTACACAATCTCGAATGATCAGAAATGGACTTAGTGAATGTAATGTTTCAATGACTTTTAAAAGTTTAAGTACAAGTGAAATCATACCAAAAAAAAAGAAGCTGATTGAACTGGAATTAATGTTTTAGGTCCCAACCCATTGGTTAGAACCCCTTCAACCCAGTTTTCCCTTTTAGTAAGTAAAACCCTTGAACACTTGAAGGGGCTTTAGAGGTGCATTTCTCCTAAAAAAATATTCTTGACTAAATAATTTTTTTTTAGCAAATTAAAACTTCCTTAAAGATACCATGGGGAGTATTTTGACCGCTAGTAGCGCTATGGAGCAATGTTTTTCGAGTAGGTCTCCATTTTCAAGTTTCACACTATTCTGTTTATCCGATGTTTACATTGTGAAATATTCAAACAGAAATCTCAGACTAAGAAAGTTATGTGGGTTTGGACAATGTTTGACTGCACAGCATAAGTTTGGGGATAAGTAAAAAAAAAAGGCATTTTGCATTTCAGGAGATTTTACTACCTAGAAGATGCTTGTTTGCATTTGTCACTTTAATCACAGTGTCCCTGAATATAAAACCCCAAGTTAAAGTGTTTAAAGTGTGATCACCCCCAGAGTACAATTTAGTGTAATTTTCTACCAGATGCAGTCCGAGTCAGAATGAAGCTCAGGTGTGACAGACTTGCAGCTGTAATTCCGCTGATCCAAATTGTTACTGATGTCTTCTGCCGTGTCAGTCAATTATCTGTGAGTTGATAATCAATCGATGCTGATTTTTCTGCGATTTTCTGCATGAAGGACGTGAAACTCATCAGTTTAGTCACAACACAGAGTGCTGCCTTCTATCCTCCCTATTTCTGTTTTATTTATTATTTTTTTCCTATCTCACACACTTGGTCTGACTGTACAAAATATGATGGCAGTTATTGCTCAGTAAAGAAGATAAGTTGAGTATTTTGGCGAGAGCCTGAGGCGGTCATAGACACAGACACCTACATCACAGGCAGATACGCGGTGGAAGCAATAACAATATAATGCAATCCAATATAACAGCTCTGCAATGAATTCGACCTTCGTGAAAAAAATATTAGGAGCCCCAATGTGCTGAAACACCTATATGTTAGAAAATACAACGCAGTTCAGTACAATAGCACAACAAATGTGAACACATTGCAGTGAGTAGTAGATGTTGCAGGGTCATTTTATTGGATTTCTGTTATTGTGACCACCACCCTGTAGATAAAATATATTTTACATGAGCAGTTTATGATTTAAACACTATAAAAGCTCCTCATTGTGCCTCTTCAAGGTTAAGTGGATGTGTTTGGACCATTAAAAGCTGAGAAAAGTGCAAAGTGTTTCATCTAGAACTGAAGGATCTTGTGATGCAGTAAAGACTGCAAGAGCAAATTATTTTGCCCGGCATATAAATGATAATCATAATAATTCCTAGAACTTTATTTGAATGCATAAATTGTCTTCGACACCTGCTGCCTTCTGCTCAGAAAGTTTAAAAGTGCTGTGATCGCTCTATTAAGTAAATTTATGGCATTACAGTAGCATCAAATCAAATGAATCACTGTAGTGTGAGAGGGTTGGTAGCATTTCTTATCACACTGAGAGCCGAGACCCAGTTCTAGAGGTCTTTATTGGCCCTGTTTGCAGCTTCTTGAGCGTAAGCAGAAAAGAGGTATTAAGCAGACAATAGCTGTTTTTTGAAGCATAGTAAATGACAATTACATCCTTGCAGCTGTTGCCACTGGGCAGCTCTCCAAACTGGTCCTCCTTGATCTCAGGGTTGCTTGTGATACCATAGATCGATGACATCTAAATAATTTCACTACAGAAAACATTCACACATAGTGGAAGAAAAACAACTGTTCCCACTGTTAAAATATATCTAGAAGACTTAGATTATACCCTTACATTTAGAGAAAATATGATATTTATTTTAGAAAACAAGCTCTTTTTCACAGCAGACAATGTTTGACTTGTCATAGTAGGAAAAGCACAGGTGTTACTAATAAAATTAACAATGGATATGGGACAGAATGACAGCGAGTCAGCATGAACAATACCCTAAAACTGAAAGAGCTAAATGGAATTCAGCCATTATTAGTGTGCCTTTGTACTATTTCACAGTGCAAAGGCACAGTTATCAATATGACTGAGGAGAGACAGGGAAACTGTAGAATAGGGTGACAGGATGTGATTATTTGAAATTCTTCTCAATTTGTCGTCTATTAGACTACTGATTGAATGTCAGTAGATACATTTAAAACACATCCTTTGATATATGTATCGTTGAGCAGCAACTGGAGCAGTGTTATCAACAGTATATGTGAGTATATTTGGTATCTGTGAGTTTGGTATCCGCATACTCTTGTTCCGACATTGACAAATTCATAGCCCCTGCTTTAGATACTGGTAGACACATATTATAATAAATAGCTTTGACATATATTTAGAAATGTCCTTCTCTTGCAGTGATATTTATTTATTTTTTCACTCTTTTTTTCTCCTTTTCTTTGATTATAAAATGCACACACCAGCCTGAGGTCCATTTCAATAATTAAATAAATAAAGAATTCTTTGCATGTGCACACACTTACAATCAACAGCAGCCCAATCACAGCAGCAGACAGAGTCATCCATCTTTATCACTACAGCAACACACTCAAAAGACTTGGCAGTAAGCACACACACAGACACGCATGCGCTCACACACGCACGCACGCACACATGCTTTTACTCCCTGCCCTATCATCTTTCTGTCTTCATTCTCTCATTCGCTCCTTTTCCCTCCTCGTCTGTTGCATACGCTTCACATGAAAAGACGGTTCAGGGCTGACGGTACATTTATCAGACAGACCTACTTTATATTACGGTATAGTTGACAAGTGCAGTGACCTCCTCTTATACGATGTGATGATTTATTGGAAGAAGCCAGATGCAGGTTGTGTCACTGAAACAGACACAGGGATCCTTTTTGTTGCAGCTGCATGGTGACTTCATTGCTTATGCTGGGAAATGTCAGTTAACAGCGAGCCGTACGTGGCAGGAGTGTTTTAGATGTTAATAGTCTTGCTGTGTACTGTTGCATATAGACAATTGGTTGACTGTGAATATTAGCAAGACGGTGATTGGCTGACTGTGCCTGTGAATGTATCCAGGGGGAGTTTGAAAGCTGACAAACATGTGTTGCTTTAACTTCAAACAGAGGTTTAATATGCGGATAAAATATGTGTGTGTGTGTGTGTGTGTGTGTGT
>CALSBV010010309.1:9958826-9977701 GCA_943590825.1 Bovichtus diacanthus | reverse complement strand
AAGCAGCTTACAAGACTCGGCAAGCCATTATGTTTATGTGTACATGTAGGGCTGCTGGATTGCACTGCCCCCACCCACCATCACAGTCACCCTCGCTTGTGCACGACACCGTCTGCACAGGCAAGTCAAAATACTTTCATGTCCAAACTTGGTCGACTGTGTTATTGATTATTTATTTTTGGCTACTGGTTTTACACTTTCGCTCTCTTCTTCTTTTCTTGTGGTCAGTTTGGTCCAGGATCGTAGCAAATTAATCCAGAATTCATTGAATTTGGTTAACCTTGGACTCTTTTTAGATATGTATATATATATATATATTGTAAAAAATTCATTGCACTATTTGTATATTTTAGAATTGTTATACTGTCTCCTACTGTGTATTGCAACTGTAGCACAACAATTTCCCTCAGAATAAATAAAGTTCTATCTTATCTTATCTTATCTATCTTATCAAGGATATACTGTAGATCTTAACAATGAGCATTCTAAGTAATTTTTTTAACGAGACTGATTTTGTATTTGAAATACATACTTTTTAGCTCAGCCCTGTGCACAGAATAAATCTGTCTAAATGTAGGTGTTCGGGTCATAATGTGTGGAATTGTCTGTCCGTCTCTCTGTGCTTGAAATCTATGTGGTTATATTCTTTGTACACAGGCCTCTCTTGAAAAAGAGATCCCGATCTCAATGAGACTACCTGTTCAAATATAGGATTAAATTAATAAAAAATGTGGTAATTTTAAAGAAGAGATATTAGTCATCATTTTCCAGCACTGTGTTCAAAATCAAGTTGACGAGTATCACTCTGTAATGGTTTTCTGTAATTCGCTCTGTAACTCTGTAAGGGAGTACTACTACATATGTTAAAAAAAAGGCTATTTGTGGCTACTGAGGGAGCTGCACAAAGTCTGATAAATTGTCTCAAGTGACTTGAGTAAGCATCGTCTGGGGCCGAAGACTACAAGTTTGAAAATAAAACATTTTTGACGATGTGGAGTTAGACAGAGGTGAGTTTACCGGACTTCTCCTCATCTCTGATTAAGGCTAGCGGGTAATGTAGGCGCCAGGTGTCCATAGGGATGCAATGCTAAATCGGAATCAAAACTATAATGGGTATATGACACTATTTTCTCACTTTTTTTCGGAAAAAAAACACTGTCGAGAAAATTATTGGTGTATTAATCAAAGATTAAGAAAACATTGTTAGTTGCAGCCCTTCTGTTTTTTTCTGCTTTTGTTGTGTCTGTTAACATTCTGTCTATAAACCTCCTTGAGGGGTCATTATGGAATAAATGAAAGTCTAAACTCTGATCTGCTGCTAATCCGTTGAGCTACTTAAACTAACATTCCTTGATTTGGCTTACTGCTTATTTCAACATTTCTCTTTTGTCTCTGTCTGGTCATACTGACTCTTCACATGCGCCGTTTCATACAGCCGCCTCTCACAGCTGTCAGTGTGTAATGTACACACACCTGCAGCCTCTCATCAGGTTTATCCAAATGATCTTGCCAGTGTTTTGTTTTTTTGTACCAGGAAAGGTTTGCTGCTAAACTCTGAGCTGCTCACAAACGTCCTGGTGGAGGTCCATTATAAACCCTGCACAATGTATCGTGCCTTTAATCCAATCGCCTCACTTCCTCTACAGTACCTCTGCCCGTCAATTCTCTCACTTTCTCTCTTTGAAGCGGAAACAGTGAGGTGTTGACTGTCACTGGCTGGGTATTATTCTGTTTGGGATCCCCGGTGAGATTGGGCCTTCTACAGACGAACAAAAGGGATCCGTGGCGAGCTTGACATTTCCATTTAGCTCTAGCCAGCTTGCTCTGGGTTGCCCATTCATTACAATTGACTCCTGCTCTTTACGTTGTCTCGGGGGCCGGGGAGAGAGAGGGACAGACGAGTTTGAGAGCTGTACACACAGACCACGGACATGAGGGCAACACATACACAGCAGGCATACAAAGACATGTGCATCTCATGCCTGGACAGTCAGGTGGAGACACATGAAAAATGTCCCCATCTTTTCACTTCGTAGGGAAAATGAAGTGTCTCCATCTGAGAGGGGATTAGAATGAGCTGTGTAGGACAGATAATGTGCTGCTGTGTGTTTGTCAGTCATTTGCTTGTGTGTGTGTTTTCGTTTGCGTGTGTGTGTGAGAGTGTGTTTGCATAGGTGACTTTCTGTATATTTGTGAGGAAGTGCTTTTGTGTCTGTGGACAGGGCCATTGACGTTGTTTAGCGGGAAAAAGAGAAGGCACAGCGTGCTCCCCGAGGTGTGTAACAAGGCTGACTCATCCAACCACTAAAGCGGCGTGTTGAGACGGGCAGTTGACAAGCGACACTGCACATCTTAACTCCTTTAAACCGGTAGCAAGACATGAGATGCTGCACACTAGTCTTTAGGCTTTCTCATGGGCCTCATATTACACAGACAAAAAGGAAATTATACCCTGAAAATGAGCATTGCAATTAAGATTTTTTTTTTTTTGTCATTTGAAGGAAATTGAGGTTTGGCTTTAACGGCTTATCTGGAGGCTAATAAGACGGGATGAGTGGAGAAGAGAGGGATGAGGAAATAGATGGAAGGTGAAGAAAAGTGTGGTGTGAGGAAGGTCAGAGAGAGTTAAAAAAGAGAGGGAATGGATGGGAGGATAAAATAGAAAAAAAGAATGAGAGCGAAAGAGCGAGAGAGAGAGAGAGAGAGAGAGAGAGAGGGAGAGAGAGGGAGAGGGAGAGAGCAGTGAGGCCGTGGGAGGGAAAGGAAGAGAGGCGAGAGACAGATAGGAGGTGAATATCAAAGCTTGCTTCAAAGGTCACAAGCACTTTGTTCCTGATGACAACCATTTCCCTTTTGTCTTCTCTAAGTGTCAGATGGGACATAAAGCAGGGTGATTCCTTAATTCCCTCGAACAAAAACCAGAACCACATCCGTGCTGCAAAGCCACACAAAAAGCATACATTAAAGATAAAATGTAAAAAAACGTTTTTTTAACTGTTAAGTATGAGGACAAACATCCCTGATGTCATCATGAAGTGTAATCCTTCTTAGTGCTATTCATTTGCACTGAAAATCTGGACTGTAATGCCATGAAAATGTGATAATATCAATCCAACATATTTTATTTGGGAGCATCAGCTTGATGTGTGTGATCTGAGAGTTCATGAGGAAGGGCAGAGGAAGCTCATAAAAAAAAAGAAAAATGCAATAAAGAAAATAGAGCAGGAATGAGAAAAAGGGAGATATGAAAGGAAACGAGATATTTAAGTATGTTGGGCATATTAAGAGAGAGAGAGGCTCTGGTGGCTGCTAATGATACTGATGCTACTGCAGTGCTCTGCCATTTTATTTTACCTTCATTATTCATTTTACAGATGGGCCACAATGAGTCAAAGTTTGTGGAGACGACTGTCCTTACATCGAAGCTGCAGACTGACACACTCAGTTTATCATGTTGAAAGGGCTCGTAAACAATGCTTAACAAGTATGATGTGCTCTTGGACCTTTTTTTTTTTTTTTTTTTATGAGGTTTCAGCTTCGAAAAAACATGAAAGGTGAAAGTTAGTTGGTGTGAGATAGAGGGTAGAGGAGATAATTAAATGCTGAGAAGAAATGGTAAATGGATGAGGAGAACATTTTTAATATTACAGCACTGTAATTATCCTGAGATTGATGCATTACTGTTGTCCAGAAAAGGTCAAAGCGCACATGGATTTGGGTTTTCAGCAGTGGTGACAGCCTTTTGTTGTCAGCTGGTCAAACAAAGTCAGCTCTGTCATCTCTTGCTTTATTGCCTCGAACAACACCTCCCTCCTCTCTTGCCTCTTCTGCACTCCCGCGCCCTCTCTGGCTCGTCTCCCCCATGACACGCTGACACAATGTCCCTTCCCTTACTCTATTTCTCAGACTGCAGACTTGAGACAAACCAGAGCTCAAAAATCTCTTTCCATTCGACTCACTGAATATTCACTATCTTTTCCCCGCTGTCCACACTTCAACACATGGATTCAGCTCCTTTCCTATTCGTCCAGTTTACCACCTAACTCCACTTTTTAGTGATAGTATCTATTAACCAGCCCCCACCCAACCCACCACACATGCTCTGTTGCTGGTGCAGATTGACAGATAAATAGTTCAAACTAAAAACGGCTGGGGACCCAACTCTTCGTTAAGTAGCGGCTGACACCTGGCCTATACTGCGACGTGGAACAGAGGGTTGTTAGCGCTGAACATCCCCAACCTTTTCCCTTTTCGGGTGGGTGGATAAGTGGGAGTAGGGGGAGATGTTTTTCATCTCTCACGTGTGCCGGTCACACCACTGACTGTTTAACGGCCACACAAACCACGAGAGGCTTCAAGGAAGAGGGAAGGAACGCACCAACATGCTGTGAAGTACGTCAGCTCATGCATGCTCGTGTGCACGGGTGGAGGAGGGACACGTGCACATTTCTGCTCACACAATGTGCACACATCTCCACACCATACAACCACTTGTTGTCACCTATTCAACATTTCACACTATTAGCTCGTCAATGGACATTTGAGTGTTGATTATTTAGTATACTGTTTCCAACAAATTCCAAAAAAGACACAATTTGTAAATGTCCTTCAGAAGGACATAGATGTTTATGTCTATCAACATAATGTTATACAATGCCGAATCCAAATAAACATTGTGGTTATGGTTAAAGTTTCCCATTGTCATCGCTAAAGTAATGCTTTAGCCTGGTTAAGTAACAATATGTGCATTTACATTTACCTACTTTTATGCACTTTTTCAATTTCCGAAAAAAATGTCCAAATATCGCAAAAACGTTTTATGCTTGGCTGAGGTGGAAACCTGCAGTGAAAACAGACTTGCCAAATAACTCATGACATACATGACGATGGCGTGTATTTAATAGAAATACAAATGTAGCAATATAAGTAAAAAAACTAAAATTATAATGTCAAAGAAAATACGTTGCTGGTGTGTTGATGGAATTAATCAACACGATGCAAATTATGGCAAAGCATTTTTTGTGGGAGCCTGATGACTAATTAAATATAATGTAATATGAATACAAAATAAATATTAATTCATTTAATTTAATACATTTAGTGGCTTTGGCCCTGCTGCACAGACATTTTAACAACACATTTGCAAGCTATTTAAATGCAAGCCAATTTAGGCAATAATCAGGCATCAGGTGTGATTTAAAATGTGTGTGCTCATTGTATAGAGAAATGTTCAACTCAAAACGAAAACGCATAAACGCAGCTGTCTCGGCCCCGATGTTCAGAGCAGCTTTCACTTGAACATCCAGTTATGTCACACAGGATCACTCATCAGCTTCAACATGCGGTACAGTATGTGTCTTAGCTTTGACTGTTTTGAGACATACTGTACTGTACAAAGAGCAGGCCTCACTTCTGTAATCCCAGCATGTCAAAGACTGAGGCAAAGAATCAACTCCTCCATTGTGCTGTTTGCTATGCCAGCACACGTCTGTTCTGTCTCAAGCAGTGTGGTGTGGCGAGCAGAGAGAGAGAAAGAGAGAGAGCGAGTTAGCAATTAATTAAAAATGTGGCAATTCGTCTCAGCTCCGTCGTCTGTAGCTTCCCCACTCAGGGCTCAGAGGTGCTCCTTCACTGGCTCTGCTGTTATTAATCTTTTTGCCTTAACTCCGCTCTTCCTCCTCTTTTTCTTATGGCTGTCCTTGTCCTCCTGATATTCCATCCTGTTCAACCTGGGATTTCGGTTCATCCTTTCCCTAGGTCACGCAGTAATCATTTTTCACCACTTGACTTGCGTAATACCTTTTCTCATCACCTTCCATTGTCACGCTTTCCATCCTCAAATCTGTGCTCTCGATGTGACCCCTCTCTGTCTGCAGCTAAAAGGTCAAACTCTGCAAAAAGCGTACGGACATGAAGACGTCTCCCTGAAGCCATGTTGCTGTTAAATAACTAATGAAAAACTGGCAGGTAATCAAGGTAACAGCCTCAAATCCATCGAGAGCGTTAAATACGTGTGGGTCTTTAGGTCACGCCGCTACTGCTCACATGCCGCACTCATGTAACATTTATGATTCAGCTTAAGTGAAACGTCACAATGATTGAATAAGTCGATCTCAGATGCTGCAAAGTATCAGCCCACCGCACTCAACTCTGCCATTAATTCAGACAACCATTGTGAGATTGCATTACACTCCCAGGTTAGTGTTACTCAGTGATTAAACAAACAGCCTAAATCACATTTGTAAAGACGATTCAGCAGCAGAATTGAATAAAACTTTGGAGGCAGGGGAAACTTTAAATGACAGCAGAGAGAATTGCTTGTGCAAGACTTGATTTGCCATCCAGCACAAATAATTAGGCGAGATCTGATCAGAAAGACAGACTTTCACTTTTACGAGGCTGCAAATCTTGCGGAGCAACTGCAGTCTTGGCGTACAAAAGCTTTTCACTTTGCATTGAAGATTTGTGTTGAACCAGAACAGCTTAGGTTTTTGATAACATCTCACTTACAATCTTTATCAGGAAAGAGAGGTGCAGAGTTTAAGAAGATATGTTAATCTAATGTATTAGGACAAATAAGACTGGTTGTATTCATCCAAATCAGGGTTAAACACTTACATTTTGGTGATGGGCTGACAGAGTGGAAGTGTATCATTCCATCCAGAGGACTTTCTACATCTGAACCCCAACCTTTGACCAGACATCCGCACTTTTTCTCTTTCATCTGACCTCTAAGTTTCCTGCATCTCTCTCACACACATTCATATACTCTTTGCTTCCCTGTGTGAGACTAGGTTAGCGCTCATATATCACGCAGTGGGAGAGAGGCAGTAAATGGGTTCGACAGTAAATGTGAATGGACTAATCAGTCAATGGCAAAGACGCAACAAGGACGTGTCATTAATTCAGGTCCTCAAGATCAGCCACGTAACGCACACTTGTCCCCGAGGTCAAGCCTGAGTCATTACTCACACAATCTGTCATGCACACATTAGCTAGAACAACTCCAGCTCAACAAAAAAGGTGCCGTTTCAATAGTTAATAATCAGATTTAATGATGCTCTGCACATGCGGTTGCTGTGTTACCTCTTTTGTTTAAATGGTGCTTGAATATTTCCAACTAAAGAGCCACATGTACAAAGCACACCTCAAACAGACATGCACAAGCACAAACAAATACATAAAAAATACAGCAAGCACAAGTGGTTGCCACAAGGTCAGAATGACAAATCAACAGTGTGTGTGCGTGTCTGTGTGTGTGTGCGTGCGTGCGTGCGTGTGTGTGTGTGTGTGTGTGCGTGCGTGCGTGTGTGTCCGTGCGTGCGTGCGTGCATGCGTGTGTGTGTGTGTGTGTGTGTGTGTGTGCAAAGAGTGACACTCTGGAGCAGCTGTGCACAACACACACTCACTCAAACCTGCAGATAAGTGCACAACAAATCAAGATGCAAAGCGTGACTCCTGCAACCCACCGTTGAGCAAATGAACACAGAATGAGACGTGCATGTGATGAGACACATATATAAAACACACACTTGTGTGTGTGTCCATGTCTTACCCGGCAGGCCGAGACAGAGCAGGACGCTGTAGTAGATGACAGGCAGTGGTCCGAGAGGGCATCCCTGGGCAAACTCAGAGGGTTGCTGCCCCGGGCTCCAAGTGCTGCCATTTGGGGAAAAAACAGGGAAGATATGGCTGTGCTCCATGGTCTCTTCCTCGTCCTCTTCCTCAGCTGAGCTCAGTGTCAAGAAGCCTGCTGGCCACACGAGCAAACCGCCTGGTCGGCGGTATAGGAGAGAGGGTGCACTGTCCTTGGGTGCCAATCAGCAGGAGTGTGTGCACGCCTGAGTTTGCACAAGGCAACAAGGTTGAGTGTGTGAGAAGAAGGGAGAAATGGAGGGGAGAGTGAAGGGAGAGGGAGACAACAGACGGGGAGATGCCAGAGATGATATGTGTTAGTAGGTGACGGAGAGGAAGGAGGCGAGAGAGGTGAGTATGAGGGTAGAAGTGGAGAGGGGAGGATGCTGCCTGAGTGTGAGCGAGGGGGGAATGAGAGCGAGTCGAGAGCGCAGCGGTAGGAGGAGGAGGAGGAGGAGGAGGAGAGAGGGAGGGAAAGAAGGAGGGAGTAAGGTAGATGGAGAGCAAGGGTACGCTAGAGAGCAGAAAGTGAGGGAGAGAGACGGAGGCTGAGAGACGGAGGCTAAGGGATACTCAGACGGAGAAAGAGGGTTTCCTGTTTGAGGGCTGTGAACACAAAGAGACAATGAAACTGTAACAGATGAGAAAAGACAAATGGAGGATTAAGTCGATTGTGAAACATGATGCGTGTTTGCCCTTGTCATATAGTCAATCTGTCTCTTCATTGCGCATCCCTTCAGGCCATATTCAGCAACTTGATGGTTGCTTTTGATCATTTATCCACAAATGAGTGCAAAAGCAGAATCAATGTACCTACAATTCCATTTGCATATCATAAACCTTACAGTATACATGTGATCTGGAAGCCTCTGTGTGTGTGTGTGTGTGTGTGTGTGTGTGTGTGTGGGAGTGGGGGTTGGGACTCAATCTAATTTACCATGCAGTGTGAACTGTCTGAATCTCCAGCTAAAATGTGCTAATGAGCAGAAGGCTGACACTGAAAAACACACATATTCCTTCTTAAGAAACCAGTCTCTGGTTTATCAGGGCTGCAATTGACAGTTATTTTCTATACATCCCTTAGTTGTTGAGTCTGAAAAAATAATTACATTTCTGATTCTTTGCACACTATTGTGAACATAAGAATAACTGTTGCGAGCCCATACAAATCTAATTAAAGGACTGTTTTATCCCCTGAACATCTTCTGCTACATCATTGCTTTCACCACCGTAATAAAAGCAAGGTAGCTGAAAACGTTAAATATAGTACAATGCTGTAGAGTAGTTGTGGGACCTGTTTAATAATTTGCTCTATAAAGCCTACAGAATAAAAAAATAAAAATAATGACACAGTCAGGTAAAATCTTTAAATTACTTGTTTAGTCTGTCCAACGGTAAAAAATAAATAAATAAATAAATGTTTTTGGTACTTGTACTTTATTGAGTAATTCCTTTCTTTGCTACTTTATAGAATAATCTGGTGGCTGATTTATGTGTTGCACTCCCAAGCGTTTACTGCAGAGGCAGAGTGAAAACACATTAACATAGAAGCAAAGATGTTTGGGTTAATTATAGCGTAGTGGCCCCCTCCGACAGATGAAGGTTTACCTGTAAGTTCTTACTCAGAGCACAAGTCTGACATTGGTTGTGACAGACTTTGGGCAAAGAAAACAAACCACTTCTGTCCGACCTCCAACGTCCAACGTTGACAGTTATTGAATACAGGCCCGTTACCTGTAGCATAATGGTAAATTACTTCCACCATTCCTTTAACACCACACCTCATACTCCTGACCTTACTGAGGTGTTTTTTTCAGCTCTCACATTCCTCCTTTGAAAACTAATGTCTGTGTCCATTTGCCTTCATCTTTCTCTTACAGAAACTACTGTGAAACTATAGACATGATGCAGGAACAACTTTTCCATATTGTGGTTTTTACTGTATGTACTGAATTGTGGATGCATAGATGTCATTATTGTTACTATCAATGGTTTGCAGACTCCTCTGGGCTTTTAGGTCTTTCTATATGTGCAGAAAGTAGACATCAGAGCAGCTTTGCCACGAGTACGGCAAAAATCATGTCCATTTAGAGAGCTGTCAGCTGTGTTTCTGCTCTCTCTGTGCCTCTTCAGCACAATCAAGGCCTACTCCACCACTTCACAGGTCTGAGGAAACACAACCACGCTCTTTTCTACTGTCTGAGTGAGCTACAGCATATCATTTTAAAGGTAGCGCATATGGCTGTGACGAGGACCTAAGGGCAGACGAGATTAAAGACACAAAGAAAGAGAAGAGAAAGAGATTTTTGTGGAAGAAAACTCATGAGTCACAAAGCAGGGGATCACAAAAAGAGGATCAGGACCATCTCGAAACCTGCTTGAAGCTTCAATTATAGCATCACTTGAGTCTCCTTCAACTATCAGATGGAAGGCACCGTATGAAAGGAAGAATTAATTACAGAATCAGTCTAAAAATGGTTGACCTGTTTCCGCTGAATGTCACTTGAATTAGATGCAGGAAAGAGAAGCAAAAGTGCGAAGGAGCGGAGGAAAGGTGAGACCAGTGTAAAGGAGCAATCATATGCTTTTAATTCTTTTCTCCTACATGTCAGCAAATGAGCTGCGGGGGAAGCGGGGAGGGGAGCGCCGCAATTAAGTGTTAAATAAAATATGGCCAGCTGACATGAATTGATCATGGAGAAATGTGGGACAGGGGAAGGTGATTCTTCAAGAGTAGCTAGTATAGCTGTGAAAGACCCCCACAGGGGCAGTGCCTGCCTGTTCTCCAGTACTTACTACAACATCATCATTGGTCCTTGTCACACAAACTAGATTACATGTAATCTTCTGGCGCTTTGATATAGGCGTGACTGTGTTGTGTGGGGGTTGTTGTTTGCTGTTGGATACAACACAGGACACCAGATACTGTAAATGTGTGAGGGTATTTTTGATGAGCAACTATTGTGTCAGATACACTGCAAACCAAACCAGGGCAGGGGAGGGTTGTTATGTATTGTTTGGTTATGGAGCGTGGTCATACCTCTACCTGACCTCATTGTAATATGCGTAGCTGCAGTAATATGTGTAGGAGGTTAGCGGTAGGAAAGGCCATTAAAACCATTATTTTTGTATTATTTTTTTAAATCATTACATCATCATTACACACATTATCTGAGGACCCCACACTCACAGCCTCAACAAACTGAACAATCACATGCGGACATGCACAAACATGCAAAAGCAAACTTGTGTTATTGCCACAAAAGCCACAGTAGTCATTTCGTTTGTTGACATTTATGGTTAGTTACTAAGCAGAACAAAACGGATCTTGTGGTTTTGAAACTGTTCACCCTCGCGGTTTATGGTGTGGGATGCTTGCATATGAGAGTCGCTTGAATGTCTGGATGTAACGCATTAAAAAATGACAACATATAGGGGAAAAAGACAAAGACTTTGTGAGGCTATACATGCTAATACGCGCACAATGACAATGCTAACATGCTGATGTTAAGAAGGCATCATCTTTATCATGTTCACACCATCTTAGTTTAGCATTTTAGCATGTTCACATTTTCAACTTAGCACAAAACAGAGTACAGCTGAGGCTGATGTCATTAGTTTGGGTATTTGGTCATACATTTAACCTGATGGTGGGTCTAGATGAAAACTCATTGGATCAATTCATCCTCTGGGCACCATAAATGTCGGTACAACATTTCATGGCAATCCATCCAATAGCTGTTGAGATATGTCAGTCTAGAGTGCTAGACCAAACGACGGACATTGCCATCCCTTGAGCCATGCTGCTAACATGGCTAATAAGTGAAGAAAGAAGTGATGAAAAGCAGAGACGGTAATGAGATTCAAGGAGAATAATCGAGCCTCTACCATGCAGGGAGTCCCGGAGATTTCATCTCGAGCCTGTTGTATCCATCAGAAAGTTGTCAGGTGACATTAATTATAGATGCCCTCTGCGATGGCTGTTTGTTCAGCTTGCCTGCAAAATTGCACCGTGAATTTGAAGAGGAATGGGTCAGCGAGGTCACACGTGAGCGCTGCGCCTTTCTTTCTTTCCTGCTCCCCTCCAATTTGGAGCCGACACTCAAAGAATAATGAGAGGGGTGGGAAGAAATGGGAGCAAGAGAGACTATACAAGAGGAGGATGTTGAATAAAACATAACTGAGAGAAAGAAATGGATGGATGATTGGAGGAGATATACAAGGCTTTCCACTCCAGCGCATGCAAACAGTGCATGCTATCACAGTGCATGCTATCACAGTCAACATATAATGTTGCGCATGTATGAACATGTGCAAAAACAATTTTGGATTTCACCTCCGACCACAATCACTAGGGAAATTAGCACAATCGTAATCATTTACACATCTAGCTGCAGCCCATGTAAGGGCAGGCTCTCCATCCGCTCTGCCCACCCCTGGGTGAGTCTCCCTGGACTGGGCAGTCCTGCTCCTGCCCCTGTCCAGCACCGGGGACCAGCTGGTCCTAGCAGGTTCTGATAAAAACCTTTGTTATTAGACTTGGGAAATGGAAACATTTAACACGGCTGCAGCTGAGACTAAAGCCCCAAGGCCCTGTCTGTAAATTACATTGCTCCAACAAACAATCCCATTGAAATAAGGCCATTGAGGAGGAACTTTGGGTTTCGAAAGCGTAGCCTAGATGGCCTAGTTTCAGCAGCTCTTATCATTTGTGTTTGAACATCACCAACCAAGAATCATTAATCAGAAAGTTTGAGATGAAATATGCAACAACTCTAAATACTGGCTCATAACTCCTCCTGAGTGAACTACATGTATTTATAAATCTTCTCTCTTCTTTCACAGTTTCCATTATCCTACCCTTCACTTTGATTTCTCCTGTCTGCTTTCGCTGATTTGTGTAGAGCCCGAATCTGGTCATCCGCTGTTTGCTATTGTATAGGCTCAAGTGTGTTTGTTTGCAGTTAAGCTTCTCCTATTGATCACTGCAGATAGCGTCCCATTTTTGTTTGATCAAGTGTGCACATCAGAAGAGTTCCGGATTCTGATCACACTGCTGAAGAAAATAGCAGTGATAGTCCGAAATCTTTTCTTTTTTTTAATGCATGTGTTCTTATGCCTGGGCGCATCACAGGCCACAGATGGACAAGCAGCTTTCAAACTATCACTACATGTTTTATCGTGTGACTCCTCACCACAGGTGATGGCATTTATGTGGATATAAGTCATGAGCAGTTCAACCAAAGAGTGACTTCTTAGATTGTTTCATTAGCCACATCCTGTGGCTCAGGAGGTAGGGTCGATGGTCAGAGGCCCCTGCGGTCAACATGTTGAAGTGTCCTTGGGCAAGATACTGAACCCCAAATTGGTCCCGATGGCATGGCCAATAGTGTGTGAGTGTGTGTGAATGTCTATCATGATGAGCAGGTGGTAGCCTCAGCCTCTGTATGAATGTGTGTGTGAGCGGGTGAATGCTGACATGTGTTGTAAAAGTGCTTTGAGTGGTCGCAAAGACTATAAAAACGCTATATAAAAGCAGTCCATTTACCATTTCTTATCAGAATGATTTGTAGAAGAGGTGAAATAACCACATTTTTTCACAAGAAACAAGCAAAAACTTAAGAAAAGTCACAAAAATAAGCACAACTTTTTATGCCTTTAATCACCTGGTGACTCCTCAGATTCATCTTCCCTCTGGCGGTCCTGATCCCCAGATTAGGAACAACTGCAGTGAGGATCTTGGGCATGTTCTTATCTTATCTTGTCTTTTTCAAACCTCACTTATCGTATCTTATCGTCTCTTATCCTACCTTATCTGATAAAAAAAAAAGCTCTTAATGGTTTTGGATGGGCTATTGCAGATTCTCATCGTTTTTATCATCCTTCACAAACTACTGCTGGGTTTTTAAATACACAGAAGTACACGCACAAAGAAAAAAGCAGCGCAGCTTTTTTGTTTTTTAACTACACTCCAAAATGATGGAATACCCTACAAAGAGCAATAAGAGATGTAGGCTCTGTGCACCTTTTTAAACGACAGCTGAAAACTTAAAGCCTATTGATTTGTTCATGTAATTATAGTTATTGTCATTTCTGTTCTAAAAAAAAAAAACTTTTGAACTAATTCTCTATTTGTTATGATTCTTAATGGTCTCTGTTATTTCAATTTTTTTTCACTTATATGTTTTATCATCTACTGTCTTTTTATTGTCTAACGTATTGTCTAATTTGCTCTTTGCTTTTTTTATAGCAATTTGAGCTACATCTCTTGTTTGAAAAGTGCTCTATAAAAATAGTTTACTATTATTATTATTATCATTAACTATTAACTACTATAACTATTAATTAATACCTACTAGTTTGAATGTGTGGCTCTTTAAACTCCTCTGCCTTGCACCGTGACAGCCCGCTCTGTGTTATAGCGCCCTCTGATGGCTCCTCTTTGTCATCACACTCACCACAGGCAGTAAGACAGTAAGCAGGCTCGGATGTGGTCATCATCTGTTATTTTGGATCGATAGGCCCGATCCGTGCAGGAGGGTGTGGTGTGTTGCGGGACCAGAGAGGAACCAGACGGGACCGGTACTTTGATCCAGTCCGGAGCGAGTAGGTACCGAGCATCACTGTTGTTGTTGTGTTATTGTTGTTGTTTCGTACCGTTACTCAGACCCATGTTGGATCCGCCCTGGAAACAGAGGCGGATGTGTAAATATTTAAATGTTTTTTTTGTACATGTTACAATTTAGCATATTGTAGGAAAAAAAGCAGCATCCTGATTGCAGCGCGAGAGATGCGTTACAGTTGTTCTGGCTCCTTCGTTTTTGAACGCCACATGAGCTAAATGCTATCAGGATCGTAAAAAGCTACGCAGATAGAAAGCGTAGCTCTCTAACGTAAAATAAACGCATTGTACTCTGCTACCGATCTGAAAACGCAAATAAGATTCTCAAAGAGGCCTTCAATGTTTGTTTACAATGTGTAATCAGATAGTCTATAAGCCCCATCAATATGACAGCAGTGCATCAATGACCTGCTGCAGAAAGAACTGCACAAATATTGACAATAAAACAGCACGAGGTCATTTACTAGTTTACCTCATTCATAGATTATTAAACAAATAAAACACAATAATAATAATAATGAGGGTTTAGTCACATTTACAACATGTTATTACATTGATTGGGACTGGGAGGTTTGAGTTCACTTGAATTTGAATTTATTTCTATTTCGTGGTGTTTCAATCCTCCTAACTGTGATTTATGTCTGTTTTTTTTATATTGGTTGTCTTATTTATTTCTGAAGCACTTTGTGATGTTCGGCTATCTAAAAAAAATGACTTACTTTACAAAAAAGGACACATTTATTTTCCTAATAGATTATCATACAATTATCTACGACGTAATTGCATTGTCATGTTACATGAATCCAAGCATTTGTCATACATGCAAAAGCCGTATTGAGAAAACAAATACATCTTTAAGACTTCAACTTAAGAAATCATACCAGCGCTGTGAAGCAAAGCTCTGAATTGTAACTGTAAAACCTGAACATTTTAGTTTTAAAATCTTGACCCTTCTGCAAAATACTGAACAGCTAAACAATGGCTGCATGCTTTGGGAAATGCAAAACCTTCCTTCCTCCCTTAAGAAATCCTTAATGACAATTAGTTATACATTTTCTTCCATTATTGCATTATATTGATTTGACTGAAGAATATATTGCTCCAATGTTATTGTCTTTGCTAAGGCTCTCTATAAATCTATTATTTATTAATAAACGGAGTATATGTGTGAATATAATTATGGTGCCAGAGATGCGGCAATCATCTTCTAGTAAAACTTTAATGAACCCTGAGCAGTCCTAACTCTATATTGGGTTTCTATATCTCATTGTCTCTTTCCGATCATCCTGTGCATCATGTCTGCGATCTGCTCGTCTTGTTTGTAGAAGAAGACATTAATCCTGCTGCACCGACAACTCGACTACACAGACCACGCTTCAGTGTCATCATGTGTTCCTCGACCACATCTGCCGCTCTGCTGTGTCTGCTGGCGGGGGCCGTGGCTGCCGTTCAGACTCCCCACACAGGTGAGAGGCCCGACGTGGAGCCAGATGGGTCTGAGCTCTAGAGAGAGAAGTGAGGAAATAAAAGAGGTCAAGATGGCTGCATGCTTAGTATATGACATGTCAGAGTCTCTCCGCTTTGTTTAGAAGAGCTTTGTTGATCAAACAGGAGCTAGAGCCTCAGGGGACGAGATGCTCCACATTTGCGTTTGTTTAGTTATTTTTATTGGTTGCAGATTTGTTTGTTTCTGCCCTGTTTCAAGGCACAACCTTTTCTCATATTATCGGATAGGAAAGGTATGATCTTCGTGATGATTACTGTCTTGTTTATTTATTCATCAACAAATGTAATACAGCAACTATGGATTATTTTCTTATCATTTCTTCTGCTGATTAGTCCCTCGATTCATTGTTTAGTTTATAAAATGTCTCAACAGTCCAAAACTCATACAAGGAAATAAAAGTGTCAAATAATCACATTTGGGAAGCAGGAACTAAAAATATATATTATTCTAATTAATCTAAACAGTTGCGGATTATTTATATACATATATATATATATATATATATATATACATATATAAGATAAACCCCAAATGTGAATTTACTGAATGCCCATCAAAGGTTCCAGAGACCAAAAAAACTAGTAACGAGACAAAAACATTTATTTTGTAATGCTATGAAATAGGAATAAGCTAACAAATCTTAATACTTGTGATTCAGCAAAATGGTAAAAGAGACTAATCCATCAATTGAAAAATGTCAATGCTACTATTTTATAATCTTAAAAACTGCAGGTGCTAATCACACAAGATCTGTCGCAGCTTCAAGCCTCTTTGTAGGCAAACAGCTTCAAACTGTAGCTCAGTCTGTTGTGGTTGAACCAGCTGAGACATCATCTGTTCCTCCAGTGTTCCTGGACAAGCAGCAGGCGAGCTCGGTGATCTCCCGTCCTAAGAGGAACGTCGACGGCAGTAACCCGGCCTCCCCTTCCAGCCTTGAGCAGGTTTGCATGGAGAAAGTGTGCAGCTACGAGGAGGCCAGAAAGATCTTCCAGGACTCATACCGCACGGTGAGCTCCAGGACTTCACTGCTATCTCCCTCCTCATTTCTTTTCACCTCCAACCTCCTCAGTGCCTGTTCTTTGCTTTGTCTATATTTAAGTCTGCCTCTATTTCATGAGTCTGAGTAAATGCCTTTGTGGAGCGTCAACTGTGCACTTATACATATTTTTCACTTACAGGATATCTTCTGGGCTGTCTACATCGGTAAGTGCTGCATTAAAATGATTTTCCATCACCACACAGTCATTAGAAGTGCATTACATATTCTCATAGACTTGCCGTCTTGTGTTTAGATGGAGACCAGTGTGCAGAGAACCCCTGCAAGAATGGAGCCATGTGTTCGGACAGCGTGGGAGGCTATGACTGCGTCTGCAAGTCGGGTTTCACAGGGGTCCACTGTGAAAAAGGTGAGGAGGATGTTGTGCGTGATCGTCGTTGTTAGTTCACGTCTCATTTGGTGTGTGAGTGCTGTAACCTTCCTATTCTGTTTCCGCGATGCAGACCAAACTCTGTGCACCCTGGAAAAGGACAGCGGCTGCTCCCAGTTCTGTAAACCAGGCTACACGTCCTACGAGTGCTCCTGCGCTCCCGGATGGAAGCTCAGCTCAAACAGGAATAAGTGTGAGCCTGCAGGTACGTCTGTTTCCAGTGTTTGAGTCCAACTGAAATTAAAATGCATTTCTTTTCTGCTATAGTATACTGTACATATATGATCTTCTAATTGTCACATGCACAACAGTTACAGAGAGGCAGTCTCTGAGCTCCCTCCAACAATGCTCAAAGAAATATTTATAAAAAAACAAAACAAATCAAATATAAAATCAAATAATACTGTATATTTGTGCTGGACAGGTGTACAGTAATTGCAAAATAAATAAACTGTACGTAAAGACGAATATAGTAAATCTATAGGCGTACCTTGTTTCCATACAGCCAATCAAATCTTTGCAGGTACGTCCGCGTTTCATCGTAGGCAGAGCAGACGGTTAAACTGAGCCAGACAGCAGCCTGCTGTGCAAAATAAGAGCCACAGAATTTGAACAACGACCAACATTAGCTTTCCTGCTAAAGTCTCCTTCTTATCTAACTGACACACATGAAGTCCTGCTTGTCCTGCAATTTAGCTTGTTGAACGAACCCAAGCTCGTGCCTGTCATGAATTAGCAAACATTCAGGTCACAGAGGTAACCATTAGTTCCTCTACAAGACAATTAACGGACAGACTTGTGCCCCAGGTTGACGCTGAGTTGGACTTAGGGCTTGGGTGAAGTTCTGTTTAGGTGTAGCAGAGATAACTGTTTGTGGTAAGGGATAAGGATTGGTTCAGATTTAGGTAAGGGGAAACGCACCTCGAAAGGGAAACAACACCGGAGCTCAGCCTGCCAGCTGCTGTCAATCAAACACAGACACGCCCTCTAGCCAGCTGAGACAGAAGGAGCATTTCTGAAATTTCCCAGAACATTATTTTCTTCCTTTTTAATAATAAAAAAAAAACTATGAACTATACATTTAAAAAAACTAAAAGCATTTTATTTTTGACTGCAGAAAGGGATGACTAAATGTTATTTCAGTTGAAGAAATAATGTACTGTGAGAAAGTAATTATTACTATCTCACATTATTTTCTCAGTCAAATTCCCCTGTGGTAAGCTGAACAGTCTGAGTCGGTGGGATGAAAGATTGTCCGCCAACGTTCGCAGCAACTTTGAAGGATTTAGCTGTAGTTCTACGGAGTGCCCCTGGCAGGTAGGAACACACACATCACACTGTGACGGGCCACAATAAACCAGGGGCTTATTGCTGTGTGTCATTGTGTTGTTTGCAGGCTCTTCTGGTTAGCACAGAGTCTGCAGGTTTCTGCAGTGGAGTCATTCTGAAGGAGAACTTGGTCTTGACTTCAGCTCAGTGTGCCAAAAAATACAGCTCCTTCCAGGTGGCTGTCGGTGGGTAGACAAAGCACATACAGTAATCATTTATTTACCACTGTTACTACTACTATTACTACCTCTACTATTACTACCTCTACTATTACTACCTCTACTATTACTACCTCTACTATTACTACTTCTACTATTACTACTTCTACTATTACTACCTCTACTATGACTACCTC